>PQWD01008800.1:0-58152 GCA_019425675.1 Leucinodes orbonalis
AATGAAAATATAATTATAATATCTCGTAAGCAAAAAATAGTGCATATTTGTTATTTTTAATAAGTTTAAATACAGAAACTCATATACTCATATTTCATAGGAAGTACTGATCTCAAAAGATCGAAAGAGAATTATGTCAGTTTCACGTTGGTCGATCCACAAAGAGTTATGAGTATAGAATGGAACTACGTGACTTTAAAGACCTAGAAGTTGCAGTACTTAACATTAACTTTCGTTAAGGCGGAACTAATAAGGAAGTTCTCGAGTTTGCTAATATAATAAATGAAGAGGAAAGAAGTTTGATTCTCGCCTTTACGTAATGACACTTATAATATTAGCGACTTTCATTGTTTACACTCTTTATAGATTCATAAAGTAAGTGTCTGATTATATTATTTTAATTATACCCACTATATTAAGGTTGAGTTAATCCAAACGAGAGGTTATAAAGCAGGTGTTTAGTTCGCAACTGTGCGCACTGCGCTTTCACTTTCAGCAGAGGGTTTTAATATGCTTCAAAATTAATTCGCTTTGCATCTTAATGTGCACGCTAACGCTTAAAATACTAACCAACTGTAGCTTAATTTCAAACGCGTATAAACAGAACCACGAATAAAGAACAACCCAACGTACACTTACAATAATTTCTAAGACAAAATTTCACATATTAAAAATTCTTAAAACAGCCTACATTAAGAACAAGAATCTCGGATTCATTCATTGTGGCATTTTATTACGTAATAAGACGGAATTCAGATGGATATTTGTGGCTATAAACGAGCTGGGAAACATGAGAGCATGTTTAATATGTCTTGTTCGTAAAGATGGCGTGCGAGTTCTTATTGTTTGCTGAATTACAGTTGGAGATAACTCCGGCCGCTATTTCATTATATATCAGCGATAATTCAAAAGTGATTTGATAAGCAGTTGTCACTTGTCAGGCAAGTTTGCCACAGAATGAAGTAGTGGATTTTCTGGTAAGTTTACTGCTGAAACGGGGCAGACAAAGTCGACACCCGGTGCTGCGGTTGAGTTGCTAACGACTGCACTATCTCAATATGCACTAATTATTCTGCACGTGTAATGAATACCAAGTGGGTATTTGCATCCTGCAATATTCCGGTTACTGTGACATATATCAGATAGAGAGTAGGATTAACTAGTAGTTATGAGGATGAGAATGTGAATGGTGTAGGTATTTATTATATCTACTAATACGAGTGAGCATGAAATTTGTGTGAGCGGGTATGTTATATTCAATGTTACCGCTCGAGAGTCGACTATTGATAGGCTATCGATAGTCCACAAATAGTTGGACCAAAGCAATAGTATAGTATCCATCGGCCTATCGATAGTATCCATACTATCGATACCTTAGTTTAGTACAATAGTATTGTTACACGGCAATACTATCGATAGCGTCGAGCGTCGGTGGCTCAATGGTGCGGACTGTCAGCCTAGGAAGGCTCAGCCCTCCCGGTAGGAACCGGGAGGGCTGTACCGGGAGGAATGTAACCCTGGTTGTAACCCTGGTTACACTGGATTTGAACCTGCACCCTCCAGATCGGATGGTAACAGTCCACACCGACGAGCCACTGACTGTCTTACCAAATAAATATTAAATTTGAGTAGTTACTGTATTTTGAATTTCATTAATCATAAGATATTCATTACCAGGTTAAAAATCAGATTTATTGAATAGTTTTATTCTGATGTAGGTATATTTTTGAAGGTCGGTGAATATTGTTAAAACTTTAAAAGTGTTCAAATATTAGTTAAAAAGTGAAAGATGTGTATAGTAACACATTTTCATACCTTTGATAGGTATAGTTTTTTACAAGTCTTTGCTTTTTCGTTGAGTTAAGTTTGAAGCAGACCTTAAAGCCAAGTTTTTGTGATTCTTAGACTGCGTTTCCATTGTATTACGCAAATTATTTGATGAAAAGCTTAGAAAACTCTAGCATTATGTTCTATAACAATGCTAAACGTCAAAGTTTTATTATTTATTTGATAAAAGCCTCCAGAAGTTATAAAGCGTTATTGATTTCAAATTATGTTCCCAAAAACATTCATTTGGTTTACTAGCTTATATGTACATGTAACTCCAGTATATCTATATAAAACACGAATAATAATAGCTCCAGTATGCTGTTGGTACTGATAAAGCGCCATTTGCCACCGATCATATAAAATAGCCACTTCATTTCTCTTTTGTATATCCCATAACACAACTGTAATTACCAATAGGCTCTATAAGTAAATGATTATTGAAAATTGCGGACAGTTAGCTGTAGCTACATATTAATTAAATATCTATTATGTATCGTATCTCTCTTTACATTGCAGTCCATTGGTGGACATTGGTATCTCCCATTTTGCACCAGATATCCCGATCGTCTGCTTTACTCTAGCCTCCACCAGCGACCTTTCGCAAGTCGTCTGTTCGTCGGGTCAAAGGTCGTCTTATGCTTGCCAAGACGCGTCCTTCACTCCAGGAGTCGTCTGGTCTAACGTCTATCGGTTCTGTGTCTCGTATACTGTCCATGAATTTGGTAAGCATATATTTTTTCATTCGGTTCATGGTATGTTATGGAAACGTGCTCTAGAACATTACTTTAAGCAAGACGTGGAAAGTCGAGTTGAATGGTCGTCGTCAACACTCGATTGCGAGCGATAGGATTGAGGGTCGTCTATTGAGCAACCGTAAAAGCATTTTCCGTTCATTCATTAACTATTCAAAACTCGTATATTAGGATAATATTTTATAAACTCTACTTTGTTATTGCTATGGTATACGAGTAAGTAGTGGCTTTTGTTAGTAGCTGAGGCGCTCATGACGTTTTTTAATATTCGTTTTTATTTATAAGTTAAGGAGCATCACTATAAGATTAGACATATGTGGACATAAGTGAATTTTGCCAGTAAAGGTGTCAATTGCTAGGGATCGGTCCGCGTGGAAATTATTAGCAAAGCCCTTCTTCGTTCAGCTGTGGTAAAATGTCCACAGCTGAACGAAGAAGGGCTTTGCTAATGATTTCCACGCGGACCGATCCCTAGCAATTGACAATTGGCTGTAATGATAATGATGATATTGAATAAAATTGATAACAGATGGATATATATAGTTGAACATAAATATGACTTTTTTAAAACGTCAAATTTTGCCATTATTTTTAAGCAACTAAATTTCATAACCTCAAAACACATCACTTTTAACGTATCCGAACTCGGGGCTTCTGAATCGAGTGCTTTGCCCTTAAACTACCAGACAGTCGTCTAACTACTATAGAAATGTAACAAAGATTGTAATTATTCACAAAGTTACGAGTACATTAGTTTCAAATAGTTTATCTGACTTCTTTTAACATTTAATCTACGAGTAGTTTACATTGTAAATTCAGATTGGTAGTTCTATTAGGTTGATGACTTATTAATTTTAGCGTAACACTTTGCACAATACTTGTTTCAATGATATTATTGTTACCTCGAAATTACACTGCAATATTTAACATAGAAATTAGGTCAGTCCTGACGACCACATTAAAAGGGTTATCCATTGTATCATGTAACCCCCACATTTCATGTGTGGTTCCCTAATTAATGAGAAGTAACAAGCTACAAAGAAGCATAATGAGCTTCACTGGGAAGCTTCATTCTTACGAGACGATGCGCTAGAACTATAGCGGATGAGTAACCTTTAACTCCCGTCGTCTCCCGCCCGCAATGACTTGCGATATTGTTGTTTGACTTCCTAATGAGTTCTCGATTTATACCAATAGTCTTTTAGTAACTACATATTTTTGCACACTCTCATTACTTGCATGCTCTGGCATGTTATACTTGAAAGCTCAAGGTGATATGATTTCGGAGAGGTATGGGAAATGTCGGTTACACCATTACTTATCGGACCCCTTCTTTATATTAAAAAAGTGTGTGGGTGACAGCATTTTGTATATGAATACAGTTTACGTATCCGTATCGAAAAAAATAAATTAAGTGCGTATATGTATTTACCGTGTGCGTAGTCATCGATCATATTTTGTGTTACATTACCAAAAATACAAAATTAAAGGCTATCAATCAATAAGGCTGAAAAAGGAATCTGTAGAAGACGAAAATTTCGACAGTGAGTTGTTGAAACCATTTTTTAGGTCATACTTTATATAATTTTACTCGGGAACTTTTAACCGAATTTTGTGGTTAGCGTTCGGATTTTCCAAAGCGGTGAGTATTGTGATTGTGTGGTGGACACCAAAAATTGCTTCCCGTCAATAATCTGCTGATTATGACAATGGATGTTTTATTGTGTCGAGGGTATAAGGGTCACATATTGTTGTCCTAAAGAGGGCTACCGAAATCCTATTGTCGGATTTTGTGAGGTTACGAGTTAGTGCCAGAATACATATTATGGCATTACTGCGAAGAGGTGCGCGTGGAAAAAGTTGCCCGATAAAATACTGTTACTGTTGCTACTTCGGTGAATAGTTTCCTCAATGAAACTATTGAATACCTATTCAAGGGAACATAATGAAAAACGTTTATTTACTATGGATTAGTCCTGGTGCTGTGAACTATGCAAATGAAAAAAAAACAAGACTTAATAATATTCACTGACATTCACACAACGCCATCTAGCTTCAAGTTAAGCGTGAAGTTAGTATTACGGGTACTAAACAACTGATAAACATACTTGTATACATATTTTTTATAAATACATACGTATTATATGTAGAAAATACCCAGACCAATACAAACAGACATGTTCATGCACACAAATGTTTGTACTGCCCTGCCCTGCTACTTTGGGGATTGAACCCGGAACCCGTCGCGTAGTAGCCGACGTCTCAACCATTACACCAAATGGGTCGTCAAAGAATTATTAATGAAATTGGTTTCTACACTAAATACTTGATGAAGTAATGGTATTTTAACGAATATGGGTAACGTATAGCTTACTTTTAAAACCGCCATCATGATCAGCCTATAACACCCCACTACAGTGACAAGGCCTTTGCACACAGCTATGGGTGGATTGGCCCGTAACCTATCACGCGGGCTCTGTGCGGATTTGTGGGTATTATTGACTACTATTCTAAGACAGTAGCTGAGACCGACGGTTTAACGTGCTCTCCGAAGCACGAAATAATCATTCTTTTCGGACAATCAGGTGATTCAGCCTGCAATGTCATATCCAAACTGGTGAAATCTCACAAAGAGACGATTCCTCGCGGGATTTGCACCCACGACATCCGAGTCACTCAACGCTATCTACTAGACACGGAGGCAGTTCCTAACCTCGCTTATGATATTATAAGAAGTATTAATATCGGACCCGTAGAGCCCAACTTCCTTAACAGAATATGTTGGCTGCATAAATAATCTGCGAGTTGGAAACTCCTTTCCTCTTCCGCGCTGTTTTCGATACCGACGAAATATGCCATGATGCATGTACTTATCGAGGAATGTCTCGCAAACGAGAAATCTACGACCCAATCAAATACAGATAGCAAGAGCTTGCTATACCCGGCTCCATTACGTAGACGGGCTTATTATACAAACGACCGCCTCCGTAGAGGTACATAAGTTGATTCTATTTTTGTTTTTTTGTTATATTTGTGTATTATAACTGTCTTATATCAACGTATGTATAGATTCTGCAGTGTTATATTATTGAATATGTTACAGCTCTCATGATGTCGTATTGTATATCTCCTTTAAAGTGTAAGACCTCAATAGCGGTACAGCTAGCGAGTCCGATTGAAGACAAGCAATGATCGCAGTGGTATCGAGCCCCTACGTGCTTCGGAAGGCACGTTAACCAATTGATCCCGGCTACAATCAACTCGCATTTGTATGGTCCAATCTCCAAGACCTGTTAAAGTAAAAGAGAAATTCAGTTTATGATTACAATAAGCACTCATAAACATAAAACACAACATATGGAATATCAAAAATGAAAATTCCTAGAGCTAAATAAGAAATACGGTCGAATTGAAAAGCCCCCCTATTTTTTGGAGTCGGAAAACTACTTGAAAAAAGTACGCTTTTGCCCTTTAGGTGAATAGGCGAAAGTTGCGTCGTACTAACTTTCATAAAAACATACTCTAGAACTCCCTCTATGAAATAAACAAGTGACCGTCAAAGAATAATTACTTGACTTTTACAATTAATCGTTTTATGTGAGTCTCAATGAAGTTCTTAGTGAGGATCACAGATTTTTACACCAACATTAAGACATAACATCCAATACGTTAACTACCTGGTTCATCTTTAGAATCGAGACATAAATGTACTTCATATTATATGCATTACATCGGTATTACTAACCATTACCTAATTTTATTGCAGGTTCAAATTCGAGATACCATTTAATATGATCAGTGGGGAATGGGAGCAGTGCGGCGCAACATTACGGCACTCCTGTGGCTCGGTAACTACCCCGCGATATCCATGAGCCCTCTGATTTACGCTACCCGAACTTTTACTGCCCGAACTAAAACAGTAATATGATTTGTTGCGCCCAAGCCCAAGTTGGTGCTCATCTTTAATTTTAAGATCTCAAGCGCTTTAGAGCGTTAAGACGAAAACGCATTTGAATTCGCTATGGCTCGTTTTTGCCGGTATCAAATTTGCACTGTTTATGAACGGGTAATATGGTTGGATAGATATTACTAGCGTTTTCAAACTTAACTACATCGTGTAAAAATATGAAATAGGAAAAGTGAAGATAGTGACCGATATATAATGTATACAGAAACTGCCTGAGGATTAGCAATATGCTGCAATCTAAAACAGTAATACGAAAAAGTGACAATCCTCAAATTAAAAATTAAACTCTATATTTGTAAGTTTTTTTACTCTTACTTATGAATGTTCAATATACATTTAAGCAATGATAAAAAATATTCTTTATTTTATTCTTTTCAACCTATCGCAACTTACTGCTGGATATAGGTCTCCCCCATTTGGGTTTTGATTTATTAATATTTCCTAATAGTGACATCCACATTAAATAATAGTGATATATTTTGCAGTAACTAAACGTTGCAAACTATTCACGTTAATGTTTCAATGACTCAAATACAACGTACCTATCAAATATCTTACGTAAATGCCAGGATCAATAGAGTTGGCAGTGAATTGAGTGGCTGTATTTTACCAGTTGATATTATTTTAGCAAACATCATCACCATTCCAACATCGTAACAGTCACGTTATTAGACGTGAAGGATTATAATCCAATTAAAATATTCAGATCACAAAAAGTTTTCGCGTCATCGTTACGCTTTTAGAAATAATAAACGAGAATTCCGAGAGCTTCAGATTCTTTGTTAATTAAATTATTTAAATGACTTAAGTAAGTAAGATACTGAATTATTTGGTACAATTAAGTCCATGAAAGCCTTTTTGGCTTTCGGTGACGTTTTCAAGGGAGGCCAAGCGTAGACTGTGTAATTAAGACGGTCACAGGACTCACTGGGATAATGAACGAAGTACTTTAGTATTCTACTTACAAAGTACAGAGATACAAGAATGAAAAACTTGAAATCAATTAAGAAACAATAATCTATTGATACTGGTCTATATTCGGCAAAAGATGTTTTGTGATTGATGATAACACCAACTAATAAAGCACAAGGTCAGATAACGTACAGCTATCATGTGGGGTTATGTTTGTTATTAATATAACATGTGTAGGGCGGGATTAGCTTAGATTAGACGACTGTCCCTGTTTCTAAGGAAGGCCTGTTCCGAATAAAAGAAACCAAATAAGCATCTCTCAGTTACACCCTTACAGATCAGCATTTTCTTTTGTACACAAATATCTTGACTCCGATAATTTCTTTTGTTCTGAAGTACATAGTTATTGTTTAGGTGCAATAATTTTCATTATTACAAAAAATGCAGTCCTGAGAATCGAATTACTGATTAAATTGGGTGAATTCAATTGGTACTGCATGTGCAGGCGTTCAATTTCCGGGAAAAGCGAGGGAGAATTAAAAAGCTTCTTCTAAAATTACATAAATCAAGTTTAAAAATGGTCTCGCCATTTTCCCTCGAAATATTTTATTTAAGTATTGATCGTTTAATTTTTTATTTACATTGATAAAATAAATTTGAATTTATTAGAGGAATGATTACAACAAACTTTGGTGAGGTATACATAGTGTTTTATATTATAGAGACTGAATTTGCTATTTTGATAGTCCATATTAGTAACAACTGTTAATTTTATTAAATGGAATGTTCGCTTCACAATTTAATCACTGTTACATGATAAATATCATGTACTTAAAGTACGTAGTGATTTCTATTAAGTTCCTTATAGAAATTGATTTAATACCCTGTCTATGAACACTTTGTCTGATATGATCCGAAAACCATAAAGTAAGGTTAGGTTTTCAGATCATATCAGTATAAAAATCTATAAAAATTTCCACTTGACCCCTAGTAATTTTGCAGGGGTATAACTGGCCCAGACATAAAAATACTAAAGGGCGAGTGCGGCCTTAGAATTAAACAGGTCACAACTCGCCTGTGGGCGAGATTCAAGAGGGCGACATGTCACCTAACCCAAAGCGAGAGCCCATTTACGATTAATAAAAAAAAAATACGACAATTTGAAGCGGTTAATATTTAGCCATACTATTTAATGTAGAGTACACTTGCTTATTGCCATTTAAAACCAATTTAGATAAATTACCAACATTTCCGATCTATTCCATTGTTACTAACCCCTTTTATTTATGTTAAATCGCATATACTCGTAGTTACTTTGCATATATTTAATATAAACATCATTACGGCCTAACATATCCAATGCTGCAAGAAAGCTTCACCATGGTCATCCATGAGAAAATTTATTAAAAGGGACATGTCACCATACTATTTGATTACAAAAATTGAAAAGGCATAATCCAATTACTCAGTATTAATTTTAATGGGCATGGGCATGTTAGTCTGTGGTTTTACCCAACCCTAGCCCCAGGGACCAAACGAACACACTGGGTGAAATCAGGTTTCACATATATTTGTCCGGTGTCAAGCTAATTTATATAAATAATAAATCCGTAGTTTTATTGTTGTGTTCAGATCGTTGCGTTAACCGGGAGTTGAGGGATCGAATTCCACGAGGAGACTGTATAAAAGAAGTTACTTTATAGGATGATTCCCTGTCTGGTTGTGGACATTACTAAATCATCTGATTATCTGTAAAAGAAAGATGATACCATGCTTCCCGCCAATCCTAAGTATCACAACATAGTCCACGATTTTTCTTCTTAATATCACCTTATAGCTCCTTTAGTGTTGCAAATGTCCATGGACGGCAATATTCACTTTCCATCAGGTGATCTTTCCTATTGACAGCTATCACTTACCGTCTAGTTACCAACAAAGTCAAGAAAGAATAGGTTAGTTTATAGTATTTGATACGGCTTACAAAGGCAGATTTCGACAGATGCAGCAAACCAATACGATAGATATTAATTAGTTTCTGTCAACATCACCCAGCGCCTGTCACCCGAGACGGCTGCTAAGTCCTTTGTTGTAATTTGTATTTCTTGTATGCAGTAATTACACTTATAATAATTAACAAAAGTATTCTTCTTCTTAGCGTAAGGTGTCACCTAGCCTTACATCTTATAAAAACTCTTTTTTAAGAGTAATTTGGCAACTCTAACAAAAAGTGCCTTTCGAGTAAAGCCCAGTGAGTGTGTTCTTATAAACCAAACCCATGGATATGTACCGAGCAAAGATAAAACGGAGGACCGGGATATCTGGCGCAAAATGGGGGAGACCTATGTCCAGCAGTGGACTGCGATAGGTTGAATGGGATAGGAAAGATAAAACAATTTAATAATCGTATTTCGAAATATATCTTATCAAGTAAGATTGATCAGTATTGAGTTCGACTCCCAAGAGTGTAATTTCAGGATGAATATTTAATAAACGAAATGGTACATTCCCCATCCCTTTTGTTACTTGCTATATCTAATATCTTTCGTACAACGAGTACAAGGGCTGTATTTTTATGATTAATTAAGTAGTTAAAATAATAGTTGTGAACTTGGCTACTATACCAAAGGTTTTGGGTTTGATCCCCGTGCAACAAACATTTGATTGCCTTTGCCATGAAGATGCCAAAATGTTTAAAATAAGCGTATTGTAAGTACATTTATTCGTTATTGAGATTCCGTGATAAGTTTAGAGCTACTTATATTATGCTTTTGTACAAATTTGTCAGTTGTCGAATTGTTATAAACCCAAAAGTTCCGGCTTTGTTGCCTATGTATATCCATTTATATTAATTTTGAAAAAAAAAAATGATTTAAAGTAGACTATTTGGATGTTGTGATTGTATTGTACCGTTATGTATTGTTTATTAATTACTCATGATTCTAAATAATTAATTTAACAGTTAAATTTATAAACTGTCTTATTCCTATAGGATCTTATTGAATTGAAGCTGGTATTTAATTGCCATTATTTGGTTCTATGAGTTGGTTTGTTACTTTAAACATAAAAAATAAATTGTAATAATGAAAATTAACATTTATTGAATATTGTTGTTTGTAAACATGCCTTGATACCCCACTTAAAGACGGTTATTTAGGAATTAAAGAAACAGCAAGAATTTTGGCAAGGTCTGTTACAAATGTAAACAATGATATGTAAATTTATCACAAAGTGCTATTAATGTTACATTTCCTTGGAAGGATGAAAACCCCTTCATTTCGTAAAACATACCGCATAACCAAACCCTTAGTTGCTTAGCAACCACCTAGGGAAATACTTTGCTAAAGTTTGCATGGGAGTTGGAAATTATGACTGTAATTAATCCATTTTTTAAAACCATTCAATGATAACAATTAACAGCGTGTCGGATCGTTCACGTATTTCTTTAAAGAAAGCTAATTAGGTACCTTAACATATTTGGGAACTCGGGTTTTAATGAAAGATGGTTTTAGATCAGGGGGTCTATAGATTACATATTATATTCGAGCATAATTTCTGTTGTCATTTTTAAGAAACATATCTAAATAAGAAAGCACGTCTGGTTGGAAGTTTATACTTATTGTCGATATTAGAGTGTACTCTTACAACATAGATAATAAAAGAAATACATCACAGAAGTAATTAAATAAGATAATAATTATGTGTAACTACTATATTGACTATACCTCATCGTAAGGTGAAATCTTAGACACCAGGGAAGTCAAGTTCAAGTTGGCCGGTCTACAGAGCTTAGTAGTGATTAAGCCGATTAGATTACCATATAAAGCTAATAAATTAAGATGGTGTGTGAATTAGATCTCCGTATATAGAAATCCAAAACCTAAAAATTTTCGATCTGTAATAGTTTGGTTGGGCTCTTGTGTTTTCTAATCAGGGTCATTCACCCCAGGTATTTCAGAGCTTCGATTATCCTAGTTTTTATAGTTTTCCCTTTGTGTTTTAATGTGGCCATTAAACCCTAACTCTGTACCAAATTTCAGCTCTCTATGTTACTGGGAAGTACTAGTTAGATTTTGATGATCATGAGTGTATGTCATAAATGCGAAACTTTGCTTTCGCTTAGCTTCTGAACTTAATCTTAGATTTTAAGTTTGTCATTATAGCTTACTGGATGACGAAAATTTCAGCGTTCTAGTCTTATTCAGAGATGCTCATTTGAGAGAGCTCATAGAGACATGAAAATGTGGCGAAATGATTCCAGTAAAAAATGGCACAGAAGTGTTTGCTTCGTGCCCTACTTGGCGGTGATTCGGAGTTAATCAATGTAGCGAAGAGGCTCAAACCATGAATCAAATATTAAAGAGAGGCTTAAATCATGTATTCAAAGGAAAATGTTACAAACTCATATCATGGCAGCCAATTATCTAAGAGGGTAGTGTGGACTTATGATAAATGTGTGTTTACGCTTGAAATATATTTCTACCAAATAAAAAAACAAACTAGAAGCTTTAAAGCATTTCTTAATGTATTTTATACAAAATATAGTATGCACATTGCAATTAATCGAATAAAAAGAATTTAGAAATTACTTTTGTATTCAAAATGTAAATTGATGGAATCTCTTCTTTGAATAAACCTATTAGAAAATAGTTTATTGAGCTTACAATCTAGGCTCTATTCAAATATTGATACAACACTTCAAAATGGTGGAGATATTAGTTTCCACCTGTTTGCTAAACTTTAATTCAAAAGATATATAATGTATTTATTTTGTCTTTCTATTGTATAATAAAGGTTATAATTGTCAAGAAGAGAATGAAATATTAGATAAAAATAACCATTTACAAGAAAGAAATGGATACAATAATGTCGTATTGTTTTTCAAATGGAAAAGTTTCTCTTCTCAGGAATCGCCGTCTACATTTAGAACTCTGTCAACAAAGGTAGCGTAATTTTTTTACTTGTAATATAACGATGTCCTGGTTCCAATTATCCTGTCCTCCTTTTGTATCTTGTGTGCCTATAAGATTCTACTATGCATATTAAATACCTACATCTCTTCTATAATTTGTAATAACATAAGATCTTGTGACCTTGAAACTTTCAAATAATATCCAGTAACACCAGACGCATAATTATTCTGTAGGTAAATTGTATATTGAAAGTAAGTATAATTCTGAGACTTTTCCAGACCAGTTTATAGCGCTCAAAGCTTTGCTTTTGGTTATCTAAATACGTATATAATGTTTTAATTATTATATTATGAGTGAGAAAAATAAACATATATGTATTGATATTTTTATTTTCAAATAATTAATATTTAATAAATATTTTTCAGTTGTGGATCGGGATTGCTATAAGGTTGGTCAAACACGAGTGTCTCATCCACAGAATTCAAAATAATTATTAATACTGTTTTTACAACCAAAATGCATACAAATAGGAAAATTCAAATGTTTTTTTATGATATTTACAGACTGTNAGAGCTTCAGATTCTTTGTTAATTAAATTATTTAAATGACTTAAGTCCTCAACTGCACGATACTGAATTATTTGGTACAATTAAGTCCATGAAAGCCTTTTTGGCTTTCGGTGACGTTTTCAAGGGAGGCCAAGCGTAGACTGTGTAATTAAGACGGTCACAGGACTCACTGGGATAATGAACGAAGTACTTTAGTATTCTACTTACAAAGTACAGAGATACAAGAATGAAAAACTTGAAATCAATTAAGAAACAATAATCTATTGATACTGGTCTATATTCGGCAAAAGATGTTTTGTGATTGATGATAACACCAACTAATAAAGCACAAGGTCAGATAACGTACAGCTATCATGTGGGGTTATGTTTGTTATAATATAACATGTGTAGGGCGGGATTAGCTTAGATTAGACGACTGTCCCTGTTTCTAAGGAAGGCCTGTTCCGAAGAAAAGAAACCAAATAAGCATCTCTCAGTTACACCCTTACAGATCAGCATTTTCTTTTGTACACAAATATGTTGACTCCGATAATTTCTTTTGTTCTGAAGTACATAGTTATTGTTTAGGTGCAATAATTTTCATTATTACAAAAAATGCAGTCCTGAGAATCGAATTACTGATTAAATTGGGTGAATTCAATTGGTACTGCATGTGCAGGCGTTCAATTTCCGGGAAAAGCGAGGGAGAATTAAAAAGCTTCTTCTAAAATTACATAAATCAAGTTTAAAAATGGTCTCGCCATTTTCCCTCGAAATATTTTATTTAAGTATTGATCGTTTAATTTTTTATTTACATTGATAAAATAAATTTGAATTTATTAGAGGAATGATTACAACAAACTTTGGTGAGGTATACATAGTGTTTTATATTATAGAGACTGAATTTGCTATTTTGATAGTCCATATTAGTAACAACTGTTAATTTTATTAAATGGAATGTTCGCTTCACAATTTAATCACTGTTACATGATAAATATCATGTACTTAAAGTACGTAGTGATTTCTATTAAGTTCCTTATAGAAATTGATTTAATACCCTGTCTATGAACACTTTGTCTGATATGATCCGAAAACCATAAAGTAAGGTTAGGTTTTCAGATCATATCAGTATAAAAATCTATAAAAATTTCCACTTGACCCCTAGTAATTTTGCAGGGGTATAACTGGCCCAGACATAAAAATACTAAAGGGCGAGTGCGGCCTTAGAATTAAACAGGTCACAACTCGCCTGTGGGCGAGATTCAAGAGGGCGACATGTCACCTAACCCAAAGCGAGAGCCCATTTACGATTAATAAAAAAAAAATACGACAATTTGAAGCGGTTAATATTTAGCCATACTATTTAATGTAGAGTACACTTGCTTATTGCCATTTAAAACCAATTTAGATAAATTACCAACATTTCCGATCTATTCCATTGTTACTAACCCCTTTTATTTATGTTAAATCGCATATACTCGTAGTTACTTTGCATATATTTAATATAAACAACATCATTACGGCCTAACATATCCAATGCTGCAAGAAAGCTTCACCATGGTCATCCATGAGAAAATTTATTAAAAGGGACATGTCACCATACTATTTGATTACAAAAATTGAAAAGGCATAATCCAATTACTCAGTATTAATTTTAATGGCATGCATGTTAGTCTGTGGTTTTACCCAACCCTAGCCCCAGGGACCAAACGAACACACTGGGTGAAATCAGGTTTCACATATATTTGTCCGGTGTCAAGCTAATTTATATAAATAATAAATCCGTAGTTTTATTGTTGTGTTCAGATCGTTGCGTTAACCGGGAGTTGAGGGATCGAATTCCACGAGGAGACTGTATAAAAGAAGTTACTTTATAGGATGATTCCCTGTCTGGTTGTGGACATTACTAAATCATCTGATTATCTGTAAAAGAAAGATGATACCATGCTTCCCGCCAATCCTAAGTATCACAACATAGTCCACGATTTTTCTTCTTAATATCACCTTATAGCTCCTTTAGTGTTGCAAATGTCCATGGACGGCAATATTCACTTTCCATCAGGTGATCTTTCCTATTGACAGCTATCACTTACCGTCTAGTTACCAACAAAGTCAAGAAAGAATAGGTTAGTTTATAGTATTTGATACGGCTTACAAAGGCAGATTTCGACAGATGCAGCAAACCAATACGATAGATATTAATTAGTTTCTGTCAACATCACCCAGCGCCTGTCACCCGAGACGGCTGCTAAGTCCTTTGTTGTAATTTGTATTTCTTGTATGCAGTAATTACACTTATAATAATTAACAAAAGTATTCTTCTTCTTAGCGTAAGGTGTCACCTAGCCTTACATCTTATAAAAACTCTTTTTTATTAAGAGTAATTTGGCAACTCTAACAAAAATAGTGCCTTTCGAGTAAAGCCCAGTGAGTGTGTTCTTATAAACCAAACCCATGGATATGTACCGAGCAAAGATAAAACGGAGGACCGGTATATCTGGCGCAAAATGGGGGAGACCTATGTCCAGCAGTGGACTGCGATAGGTTGAATGGGATAGGAAAGATAAAACAATTTAATAATCGTATTTCGAAATATATCTTATCAAGTAAGATTGATCAGTATTGAGTTCGACTCCCAAGAGTGTAATTTCAGGATGAATATTTAATAAACGAAATGGTACATTCCCCATCCTTTGTTACTTGCTATATCTAATATCTTTCGTACAACGAGTACAAGGGCTGTATTTTTATGATTAATTAAGTAGTTAAAATAATAGTTGTGAACTTGGCTACTATACCAAAGGTTTTGGGTTTGATCCCCGTGCAACAAACATTTGATTGCCTTTGCCATGAAGATGCCAAAATGTTTAAAATAAGCGTATTGTAAGTACATTTATTCGTTATTGAGATTCCGTGATAAGTTTAGAGCTACTTATATTATGCTTTTGTACAAATTTGTCAGTTGTCGAATTGTTATAAACCCAAAAGTTCCGGCTTTGTTGCCTATGTATATCCATTTATATTAATTTTGAAAAAAAAAAAAAATGATTTAAAGTAGACTATTTGGATGTTGTGATTGTATTGTACCGTTATGTATTGTTTATTAATTACTCATGATTCTAAATAATTAATTTAACAGTTAAATTATAAACTGTCTTATTCCTATAGGATCTTATTGAATTGAAGCTGGTATTTAATTGCCATTATTTGGTTCTATGAGTTGGTTTGTTACTTTAAACATAAAAAATAAATTGTAATAATGAAAATTAACATTTATTGAATATTGTTGTTTGTAAACATGCCTTGATACCCCACTTAAAGACGGTTATTTAGGAATTACAAGTAAAGAAACAGCAAGAATTTTGGCAAGGTCTGTTACAAATGTAAACAATGATATGTAAATTTATCACAAAGTGCTATTAATGTTACATTTCCTTGGAAGGATGAAAACCCCTTCATTTCGTAAAACATACCGCATAACCAAACCCTTAGTTGCTTAGCAACCACCTAGGGAAATACTTTGCTAAAGTTTGCATGGGAGTTGGAAATTATGACTGTAATTAATCCATTTTTTAAAACCATTCAATGATAACAATTAACAGCGTGTCGGATCGTTCACGTATTTCTTTAAAGAAAGCTAATTAGGTACCTTAACATATTTGGGGAACTCGGGTTTTAATGAAAGATGGTTTTAGATCAGGGGGTCTATAGATTACATATTATATTCGAGCATAATTTCTGTTGTCATTTTTAAGAAACATATCTAAATAAGAAAGCACGTCTGGTTGGAAGTTTATACTTATTGTCGATATTAGAGTGTACTCTTACAACATAGATAATAAAAGAAATACATCACAGAAGTAATTAAATAAGATAATAATTATGTATAACTACTATATTGACTATACCTCATCGTAAGGTGAAATCTTAGACACCAGGGAAGTCAAGTTCAAGTTGGCCGGTCTACAGAGCTTAGTAGTGATTAAGCCGATTAGATTACCATATAAAGCTAATAAATTAAGATGGTGTGTGAATTAGATCTCCGTATATAGAAATCCAAAAACCTAAAAATTTTCGATCTGTAATAGTTTGGTTGGGCTCTTGTGTTTTCTAATCAGGGTCATTCACCCCAGGTATTTCAGAGCTTCGATTATCCTAGTTTTTATAGTTTTCCCTTTGTGTTTTAATGTGGCCATTAAACCCTAACTCTGTACCAAATTTCAGCTCTCTATGTTACTGGGAAGTACTAGTTAGATTTTGATGATCATGAGTGTATGTCATAAATGCGAAACTTTGCTTTCGCTTAGCTTCTGAACTTAATCTTAGATTTTAAGTTTGTCATTATAGCTTACTGGATGACGAAAATTTCAGCGTTCTAGTCTTATTCAGAGATGCTCATTTGAGAGAGCTCATAGAGACATGAAAATGTGGCGAAATGATTCCAGTAAAAAATGGCACAGAAGTGTTTGCTTCGTGCCCTACTTGGCGGTGATTCGGAGTTAATCAATGTAGCGAAAGAGGCTCAAACCATGAATCAAATATTAAAGAGAGGCTTAAATCATGTATTCAAAGGAAAATGTTACAAACTCATATCATGGCAGCCAATTATCTAAGAGGTAGTGTGGACTTATGATAAATGTGTGTTTACGCTTGAAATATATTTCTACCAAATAAAAAAACAAACTAGAAGCTTTAAAGCATTTCTTAATGTATTTTATACAAAATATAGTATGCACATTGCAATTAATCGAATAAAAAGAATTTAGAAATTACTTTTGTATTCAAAATGTAAATTGATGGAATCTCTTCTTTGAATAAACCTATTAGAAAATAGTTTATTTAGCTTACAATCTAGGCTCTATTCAATATTGATACAACACTTCAAAATGGTGGAGATATTAGTTTCCACCTGTTTGCTAAACTTTAATTCAAAAGATATATAATGTATTTATTTTGTCTTTCTATTGTATAATAAAGGTTATAATTGTCAAGAAGAGAATGAAATATTAGATAAAAATAACCATTTACAAGAAAGAAATGGATACAATAATGTCGTATTGTTTTTCAAATGGAAAAGTTTCTCTTCTCAGGAATCGCCGTCTACATTTAGAACTCTGTCAACAAAGGTAGCGTAATTTTTTTACTTGTAATATAACGATGTCCTGGTTCCAATTATCCTGTCCTCCTTTTGTATCTTGTGTGCCTATAAGATTCTACTATGCATATTAAATACCTACATCTCTTCTATAATATGTAATACATAAGATCTTGTGACCTTGAAACTTTCAAATAATATCCAGTAACACCAGACGCATAATTATTCTGTAGGTAAATTGTATATTGAAAGTAGTAAGTATAATTCTGAGACTTTTTCCAGGACCCAGTTTATAGCGCTCAAAGCTTTGTTTTTGGTTATCTAAATACGTATATAATGTTTTAATTATTATATTTATGAGTGAGAAAAATAAACATATATGTATTTGATATTTTTTATTTTCAAATAATTAATATTTAATAAATATTTTTCAGTTGTGGATCGGGATTGCTATAAGGTTGGTCAAACACGAGTGTCTCATCCACAGAATTCAAAATAATTATTAATACTGTTTTTACAACCAAAATGCATACAAATAGGAAGAATTCAAATGTTTTTTTATGATATTTACAGACTGTAAAAAAAATGTGTATTGCATTGATATAGACTTGAAAAATATTCAGTGTTTGGCTTATTAATTCAGCCATATAGTAGTCTACTACTGGACAAGGTTTACCCCGACAACGTATCGTTGAAATCATGGCTATGCTGTCCAAATACGTGCTGGCTACTAACCAGAGCCTTGCCAAACATAGTCGCAACTTAGTAGGTAAGACGACTGAAATCATTTACTAATTATATTCACCGTAATACAGATATCACATCGAGGCGTTAACCCCACTTACTCGTTGACTCAGTTACTGACATTAAAGTATTGAAAGCGCGATTAAATAAAGTATAATCCACTTGTTATTCAATCACATAAACTAAAGACAATTTACACTGTTGTCTCAATTTCTTTAATTTACGTCATACGATACGTACCAGCCGTCATTTATTTTAAATCTTTTCTATCCGTTTTTAGGACCCTTAATACAAGTTCCTTTATTAAAATGGAACTAAATGGCGGTGTGTCATAGAACCTAATATTATAAATGCGAAAGTATCTCAGACTGTTTATTTGTTACGATTTGACGCCTAAACGGCTACACGGATTTTGATGAATAAGGCTACTTTTGCCCCGCCAAGAGTCAAAATTTAACTATATTTTTATGCAATAAAAATAGTTGATATAACTTGAAACATATAACTCGAAGCTAATCAGGAGGAGTCAACATAATTTATAATATTTACCTTAAAAGATGACGTATATTTAATCAGTAAGCACAACATATTTCGCTTCTGCTATTTGGCATTCCTTTCATTGCCTAGATTATTCCCTTGTATTTACTTAATGAGTACAGAAGCTACATTAATGACAGTAATATGTGCTCACGCAATACATTCTGGAAATTAAAAATTCAAACTTACTGAAACTAAAATAGATTTTTATTTTAGGTACATTTCCCTAGAGCCAATAAACTTTAACTTACACAATTAAAACAGATTTTGTACCCGGTTAGCAGATCAAACGATCCTTTGAATAAGACTTTACCTACTGCTTCTTAATTTTCAATTCGGAAGTAATTGAAATATTAATTTGTAATATTGGTTATCAATATAGAAGTTGAATATTGAAATTAATTCAAAAAGCATATGCTGGTTAGAGATTTGATTCGTTGATGAGAGTGTGGTTATACGATGAGAATATGTAAGTACTAGTTTCAATATTGACTTTAGTCTTTATTAAATTGCTAACGAAGTATAAAATTTAGTTTCATTAATCACTTCGCAAGTTGTACTTGAAGTCGCTGAGTTATCAAGTGGAGTTTGTTAAGTTGGTACGTGTTTGCTTTTAATGAAATAAGGTTCTTTTAGTGTGATTAATATTACTTATGGTCTACGAAACAGGCTTTTAATAAAAAAAAAACAAAGATAACAACTAACCGTACACATATTCCATTTTCTATTGGATATTATTATACAAGTTACTCGTATCATAAAATAATATCTAGAAAACCTATTTTGCAACCGCGTCAGAAGCTTGTGATTTTTCCAAAGTGACGTCAAGTAAGGCTTAAAATATAGTGTTTTTAATATTCCCGAGTGATCCCCTCAGCGCCATTAATCAAGTGTCAGCAAAGAGTTGTGTCGTGAATTTAAAAATGCAGTTAAAATATTCGGGGTGTACCCTTCTATTATAGTATTTAAAGCTTTTTTATTGTAGTCTTATAATGACTGTAATTAAAATCGTAATTTTATTTGATATTAAGAGAGAAATGGTTTCGGTTTGAGAATCATCATTAGGATAAAACGTCTCAATGCAGGGACAGACGGCATGTTTTTGGGGTTTAGGCCGTAAATCACCACGCAGGCCCAGTGCGGATTGATGGGAGTTATCAACTAACATCCTTAAATAGTAGCCAACGGCTTAAGGTGCCTTCCAAATTACGAAGGGATTCGAGACATTTTTTTCAGTCACCCATCTGATGACGACAGTTACAATATTTGTTTGACTTGTGCGTCCGTCAACAGAACGCACTAGCCAGCCAAAAAGCCTGTAAAAATATTTTTTAAAATATTGAAGAAAGAGGTCTAGCTATGACATTGATGTGTTAATGCAAATGTATTTACGAGTAGCTTTAAATACATGTTCGTGGGACAAAGTTTCATTGCACACACAGGAACAAACAAAAGATTGGCAGAATGAAACATAAATCAAATCAATCCATACATACTTAGTATGGCCTTAGCAATATATCTTTCTTTGAAACAAAGCGCAGACTTAAAGCCATCCCTACGAAAGTGTAACGTTTTGCTAAAACCACAACGCCGGGTAAAAAAGCAGGCGGTTCACCTGCTGCTGCTGCACTGGCAACTTAATGGAAGCAACGAGTGCATTGCCAAGAATAAAAAAGGGACAGGAAACAAGGAATTGAGTTTCCAGTAAGGGGGCGTCCATAAATTACATGAGTTGATTTTTTAATTTTCTGTTTCACCCTCCCTCCTGTTGAGATTTCGTGAGATTTTATTCAACCATCTCCTCCAACCCCCAATCTCACGTGAGATTTTTCAAATTGTGGGTCTCTTGGGTAGACGCGTTGGATTGTTATTGTAAAAAGAAAAGAAATTTGACATGATTTTCAGTAAAATCATCTGCTCCTTCAACTTCGTTCTGATCTAGCTACTATAAGCCGTTGGCGCTTGTTCACAGTAACTCATTAGCTCGTCCTGTGCCAATCCGTGAGGGCCGTACTTTGCGGAACATACGCGCTTGTTTGACTGGTGCAATGTGGGCTGTTCGCTTGTGCTCTGCAGCTCTTGTGATAGATAATTTCTTTTTACGAATTAAAGAAAAAAAGAAAGAAATAATTTATTTGGTTCACAAAAAAACATAAAACAAAAACAGACAAATAAACCAAATGGGTTGCCACTCAGCTTTTCTGTCTTAGCTACAGGTAGCTGTTTTGTGAATGATCTTAATTGTATTACGATCACGGTTAAGATTAAATCTTAAGCATGTACAATCTAGATTGAATGGATCGAAATAGTATTTTTTTTTGTTACAATCAGTAAAAGAAATTCCGTGATATTTGCCGAGATCCAACCTCTCTCTAACGTAAGGTCAGATGAGATTTGACTCGGCTTCCTCCCCTTTTTAAATATCTCTCGTAATATATGGACGTTTCCTAACCTTACTCTCTCGGAGAAACAACGTCGGTCTTCTATAAGGATGTGTGTGATAAAGTTTATTGATATCAATTTGGCTAACAGACACTTTAGTTAACACTCAGCTGCTTAAATGTTATTTAATATATATATAAACACACAGCCATATCCAAACAGATCATAAAACCCGAAATGTCGTACTTATAATAAGTTTACGCCTCATACAGGAGCAAATTAAACTTGGAACGCCCGTTCATGATGCTTACACACTCCACATTTTAATAAACATCATGTAAACAAGTCGCATTAAGAGCGTATCATTACTATGAGCTCGCGGAGCGCTAAGTGGTTCAACATCATTCGAATACAAATATGAAACCACCCTGAACTAATATTTTAAGTTGGCGAGCATGTTTGTTGAAAGATTTGGTTTTATCAAAGAGGCGTTTATGCCACAGTTGACTATAAAGTGGCCATTTGGAACCGTGCCTCGCTCGGTGCGGTGCAGCCCCTACTTTATCTTGCTGTCCTTAACACCTCTTACAATTTTATGTCATACAAACGGCTTCGTAATGACCGCTTCTATTGTTGACAGTACTATTTAATACTACATCGGTGACTATTCTTTGTAATATACCAACTTGCAGTATCGGAAGATTATGTTGTTGTGTTATTGTATAATTTATTTTATTATACATTTGTTTAATTGATACTTGAATTTACAATCACATCATCACAAATCAGCTCAATACAACAATATGTCGATACTTAATTGTTAACTGCATAATAAAAGTTACATAAATCTACAGAATCTAAGTCAATCAATAGGATTATTTTATTACATGAAAAATTATATTGAATAGTACTTAGGAATAATATTTATTATCTTTGAATGTTTCTATTAAATATTTCAGGATTGTTAACTTCTTTAATATTTTACTTAAAACGACGAATGCGCGTATCCTATTCGAATTGTAAAATAAAGAACTCAGAAATCCGAAATAATTCTTGACTGTCCGACTACCATTTAAATTGATACTGCGTTTGATTAAAGCAGATTACTTCACTGCATTACAAATCAGACAGCGATCTCCGTCACGTTCCATAAGCTTAGTTCAAGACGTGTTTAGCGTAAATTTCTGGGCACAACTACAAATAGCTTAGAATCAACTACGACAAAGTATCCAAATGTCGTCGGCAAATGTCGTAGCGAGTCGTGCCGTCATTATTTAGTCGTCGTCTGCAAGTTCGCGTCATACACACCTGTGCTAAATCCCCAATCTTAAAGCCTCACATTTACATGTTGTAACACGTTACTCAATGAAAAGTAAATGAGGAACCACCATTTCGCAGTGAAACAAACAACATTTTACCTGAGCTATCAAATTATTAGTTTGCATTAGACACAATTCCGACTTTGTGTGTATTGAATTATTTAATAGTCTTGATTACAGTAGTAGACGAAATATATATTATAATTTTATGAAGTTCATATTTATTTACTTAAAAGCAGTTTATTATTTATTTAGTAATTTTATTGCTTGTATAGAAGTTAAACATCTGTGTGAACGTGAAAAAAACAATCAAGTTACTACTTAGGAACTATTAACTGCTAATGCATGTAAGCATTCATTCATTAGTTAGCAGCAAAGAATATTGAAAGAATAATTTAATCACAAATTTGATATTTCAAGACAAGGACATTACAAAAATAAATATTAAATTGTACATGAATGAAACGCTAAAATTAAGACGACGAAAACAAAATTTTTTAAAGAAAAAAAAACAGTAGCTACGTGTGTACTACTGTTTTTTTTTCTTTATTCTGATAGAGCCCACCAATATAGTAGAACCACACCATATTGTAGAACATTTCCTTATTCCATATTTCAGTTTTAATATTGGCTGATTGGTAAATATTCCAAGTTATTAAGCTAATGGTAATCAACAAATTTTATTGGCATCCGTTTTCAACACCTATGTTTATTTCTGATATTAATGCCGAAGTAATCTCTTATTTGAATTGAATAAAATATATCACTATATAATGACAATGCTAATTTTATATGCATCGAGCTTGAAGCGACTGAGATGACAGCAGTTAATTGGTTCTCGTAGGTTATTAGTTAAAAATGTTGCGTACAATACATAGTCAGATACCTATTTCTGTTTATAAGTATAAAGTAAACAAAAAGCATTTTATATAACGAGAACAAACGTTATCTTGACAATAGACAAAAACACAATAGTACTCGTACGAATAGGTATTCCGTGTGTTATTCACACAAGATTCGTCCCTAAAGGCCAGTTCGCCGCCAAATGTTAAGGTAAAGACATTACACAAAGACGTCGAGCTAAGGCCTTTGCTATTGAAATTACCTAAGTAAGAAATAAAATGTTATGCGCCTAATAAAGTGCCCTCGATTTAGTATGTGTGGCCTTTTGTTTTTATTACGTAGGTACCTACTCGTATGGAAGTGCTTAAAACCAAAATGGAAAATAATATTATATCAATTCACATAGTAAGTGTTATAAAGACTATTGCAGAAGTAAGAAGCGTTGAAAATATTTTCTTCTAAATGAAACTCGAAGTTGAATTATTGGCGGGTTCTTCTTTGTTTATTAAAAAATATTTTCACGTTTTTCTTTTGAATAAAGTAAACAATGATTTTATTTATTTATAATAACATTAATTTCAATAGTTATTTTAAAATTACATGTACCTTTATTTGTTAATTCAATAAAAAAATATTACCTATTATAATGATTTTCTTTATTGATTGTTGTTTTATATTAAGTGCATGGTTGTTTGTTGTCGCTCTTATCATTCATATTTTTTCCGGTTCACAATGGGTTGCGGACGATATCTCTTATAGAGATAAGCTAGCCTGAACTTTATTGTTTCTTTCTGTCTTCTGAAATTGTCGCGCTATGTACAAATAAATAAATAATAATAATAACGCGTAACAATAACGGCGCGTAGGGGACGTGACGACCCCATCGCCCGCTGGTGAGTTTCATCAGTGCAGTCAGTCACCGCAGGGCAGCTTGTGGCGAGCTGTTGGTGCATAGCGACCCACGACCCGACGGCCCCAGAGTGCACACTGCCGTCTCTGGCCCTCCAAGTGGCCACCCAAGGTCCAGAGTGGTGGCAAGAGCTACATGCTCGAGGGGTGGAAGTGAAAGATGCATAAGTCGCGAGTTGGTGCAGTTTGTCTGCGCAGAAAGCGGGGTACAACTCTCGACACCCCTAGCCGCCTGCGCCAATGTTGCGTCCCAGGCACTACGCCGCATAGTGGAGGCCCATCTAGCGGGTGGCAAGTCATCGTCTGCCTTAATTTTCAAGATTGAGACATTTGATTTGGCAGGCGCCCCGTTGTCTCAATCAATAGCCCATAAACTAGACCAGCAATTACCCCATCCATAGCCCTTATTATTTTTTTTCCATATTTGCAATAGTCCTTGCACCAAGCGGTGCTCGCTCTGTGTGTACTCCCATAGTGCAGACAGAGCGAGCGGCCGCTCGATGTACACATCACAACTCATTATTTTGTCTCACAAAGCCTCTGCGTGTTGGACTCATGTCCCCACGCAGCTTCAAAGGACACGGTTCATAACCGCGAACTCCTAACAGAGACTACAAATAATAATAATAAATAAGGTCAGAAAGGTGAGGTTCTTATTGGGCTAGTTACACTAATCCACTTATATAGAGGATTATTTTTATATTATTTAAGGTGCAAACAAACAAATGGGTGATCCCGTAAAAACTAACACCTCCACCAATAAAGTTATGTAAATAGTACCAAATCATTATGTAACGGCCCAATATTTCCATATCATAATGGTAATAAAAATGATGAAACTTGTAGAAGAGAAATTTAAACACATTTAATGAATGTATTATTACCTGTATTAGTGATAGCTGCATTTGAGTCATTTAACATTTCTAAGTATTCTTTAAGGACCTAAATTGAATAAAGACATTTTGATTTTGATTGATTCTGTGAACACAGGAATCCAAACTTTTACAGATATTAGCATGGAAGAGTAAAGCGACAAAAAACGCGCTTCTACATTAATGAAGCTGTGAGAATTACGAGCCAGTGTTCGGTTCATCCTTTAGCCAGCGGATTGATTAGACGATTGCCGGGTAATTAATTGGACGCATCCGACAAGTTCAATTCCAGTTTTTGTGTCTCCCGAGCCTGATTAAATGGATCAGGTTTTTCGTAGCTGGAATATGCTCTATTCCGATGTAAGTCTCAGATTGATATGGGTTATATTGAAATCACTATTCCTTAATATAGTATTGGGTACAAAGCCTTACTGCCTAATTAGGCTGGATTAGAGCAAAGAACAGATTTATTCCCTTTTTCTCTGTGTTTCGATTTTGCATCATATTAAGAAAATCTCTGCGTATAAATACGGTAAAATGGCAGAAAGTAGTAAAGTATGTCTTATTTCTTTAATCTTTTTTTCTGTGGTTGCGTAGTAAGATTATTTATTAACCATATATAGAATAATAACTTATAGTTACTTAAACCACAGTGATATACTTAAAACGTTGTGTAAAATACCTGCATGGGCTGAGTTTATTAAATCAGCTTAATGTTGCCTAGGTTTATTTAACCATTGAAATATTTTAAATGCTTATGAAGACTAGCGTCTCATTGTAAAACGGACCTTTAAATGCACTAATTATGAAAATACTTCAAATTTAGGCATTAATTATATTATATTTTTAAGGCTATTTACTCAATAAGTGCCTTTACAATATTTCTGAAGTGTAATAATTAATAATAAACTTTTATTGCACATAAAACATATTACAAGGGAAAACATGGACAGAACAAAAAGTGTACAAATAAGGCGGTCTTATTACTAAAAAGCTATTTCTTCCAGACAACCTTCAGAAGAGGATAGTTTATTAATAATGATTTATTGGGCTGTGCAAAAGTTAGAACCTAAGTTATATAAAAATAATAAAATACAATAAATATAATTTCAAAACAAACATACACAAATACATACATATAAACAGTATCTACGCATATACCTTTGATGAAATATTATATACATATGTGTATTGTATGTATTGTGAGTTTCAAAGTAGAATAAACATGTAAAGTACAAGAAAGACGATATGGAATATAGAATTTGGCATTTATATAAGAATGACATAAATTGCTCAATTTCTATCCGTGTCTGTAACCAATTAGGTAGAATCCAGAGGCTTTATGTCTACTCTCACAAAGGTTCAGAGATCTATCACCCTGCTCCATGCTAAGCTATTAAGTCAGTGTATTGGTTGTCTGTATTCAATAGATAGATTTGATCCACTAATTTGTGATAACCGTATATAAACGACTACCAATTGAGGCGACGCGATCGATTTAAAATACTTTTAACTTCGGATTTATACAGAACTACGTACTGCGTGAAGGCCCGTGCACTGCAGGGAGATGTTGAAGGATGTTTGTTTAATTTATTTCTTGAACTAAGTATAATGATTTCCTGTTAGATTTTCTAAAATATTTATTTTATCGTGGAGATTCGAATTTTCAAGCCTATCACTACTAATGTTACTCGCGGTCTGGTCATTGTCCATTGTCCATATACATGAAATATATCTCGTTGTGTCTGATTGTTAATATTATTATAATTTATCTTGAGATGCTGAGATGTGCTCACAATGCCTGAGACTCATAATTTGCAGTAAGAAAATAAGAATTTGTTATGAAAAGTTATGTAAACTACCTAAACTAAAAACTGAGTAAGAGTAAAACATGACCCCGCGGGTAGGCAAGCGTCGTTGCCAAGTGTTCGATCAGCGAGAATTTGAAACTTTGATGGCACACCTCTTTCGGTAGATTCAACCCACTTTAGTTTATGGAGGATCCATTTTATTACTTCAGCCGCGCTCGTCTTGCATTTCGGTTCGCTGGGGATGCTTGGTTGCTTTAGGTTTAAGATTACTACAATGAAAAGAGAGAAGATTTTGCATATAATAAATTGACATGAAAGCATAATTTAATGGTTTTGGGACAAAGTCTGATATATTTGTTTTGTCACACAAACCATGACTTCTTTATTTAAAGCTAGTTTACAAGACACATACTATAAACATTGACAGTATCACCATCATAGTCATCATCAGTTCATAAATGCCCCCACAGACAGGGCACGAGCCTACCCGCAAAGGGTACATAGGCGCTAGACGTCCACGTGGGCCTAGTACGGATTGACCGACTTCACACAGAACCTTTAAATCTCATCGCACGCATGCGCAGGTTTCCTCGCGATTTTCTATCATCATAGGAGCGTCGGATAAACATACACATAATTTCAAACACTCTAAAATGCATAAATAGTACGTGGCGGGATTTGAACCTGCACCCGCCGCCCACCGGTGCTCTATTGACATTGAAAGTATCGATTGCCAAGAAATATACACATTAGGTAAATAAACTGATAGCGGTTTTATAAATTAATCGCTAAACTGAGGAAAATTACAATGATAATAAGCATAATTATACTAATATACAATGGGAGAAAAAGTAAAATGATAACAAAATTATGCTAAGCCATAACTAAGACTGTCCCTTAAGAATATTAATCAAGGGTCTTGAACGTTGTGAAATAAGTATTAATATCCAGCTCTAAATTCTAAGATCTATGATACAACTTCAGTTGTATACTGGAGGAAAATACAAGCACTTACTCTTAAAATGTTTAATTTGAAAAATTAGAAAGCAAGTTATTACATACTATTAGAAGAGACAACAATGAAAAGATTTTTCTTCAACCAATCTGGGCAATAATTCCGTTTATTTTAAAATGCACCCATGTTAACTTTATTGTGTCTTATAGTTATATAAACCAGTAGGTCTACCATCAAACAAATGTATATAAGAAGTATAATACCAGTTTAGAATTTCTACAAAAATTGAGACACACTAAGATAAACAATATTGTCAATCTTGTCTGATGAACAATAAACTTATTATACTTACTAGATGCAAATCACGAAGAAAGTCGGCCTAAACATCCTTACGGGCCTACCCGTAAGGATGTTTAGGCCTTAGTCGTGCCCCTCGGTAAGGACGTACAATGAGCTGATGATGATGTTTGACGGTTGACATAAAATATTACTATTAAGAATTTGAGACACAATTAAAACAGCCGAATTAGGGCCCTGAGGTGAAGATATTTTTCGAGGTTCTAAGATTATACGAGTATTAAATGATAGGTTGATGGCTGTAAAATTATGCTTGAAAATCTATAGCCCTTCAGAAGACGGGTAAAACACTATTCAGCAGAGTTTTGTCGTTAAAGGTCCAAGCAGATGGGTATGGCTTATTTGCCTATTCCATCTAAAACAGGCAGGAACTTATCATAAAGAAAATAAGGTGCTTAGTTTTTTCATCCCACGCATATTTGGAATTGCTGATCTTATAAAGTACATGTTATTAATCCCTTTGACCTCTAATGACGTCTCATGGTGCTAGACATTATAGATTTTCTATTGTGTCTGGATCGTTCAATGGGTTAATTTAATTTAAAAACAAAGTCTAATATGTATCTAAGACGAGTGGTAATGGGTGCCAAAATAATCCAGTTCAATGAAATTGAGCGTACGTAGGTACCAAACAGGCTTTAATGAAATTTATTTCATTAGTCTCTGTATCGAAGTTTCAACGACAACATTAATGAAAATAATAATTGAATTCTAAAACATGTGAACTAGTCGTTGAAAGTATTTTTGCTTTTTAATGTCTCGTGTCACAGACTAGTGGGCGTATTTTAATTATTTTCCTAATTAACATTAAATTAAGCCACTTAGACTGAGTTTAAATTGTAATAAATGTTTAATTTTGTTTTACTGTCCAAGCGTAAATGCTTAGCAGCATTTTAGTTTACTGTTGAGTGGGTCTTTTTATTACGTTACCTTTGCGTGTCCTTTATGGAAAAAGTCCGTTTAAACCTGGACTTCAATAATAAATTTTATGATGGCCGATTTGGTATTGCATACTTATACTAGTCATACATTAACATAGAAGTCAGCTTTTAAATTAAAGATTTGATCAGTGTGCGATAAAATCATTGGTGTCATCATCATTATCATTTGTAGTATACAATCCTAAAATAATGCATTCCTGCGTTGTACCCTTAATATATGTAAATATATTTTTATAAAGAGAACACGTAGGACAGTCTGTATATTTATATATTTTTTATTTTAGGCACCGATGATATAACATTAAAAGGTACGATTTAGTTTTTCGCCAATTAAGAGAAACAATGAAAACAGCGGACCGTTTACAAGTCTAAAACATATCATTTGGAATTTTCATATCTTATTATATTTATAACAAATTTTAAGACGATGATATTAAATGGGCCAACCTAAACAGTTTTCTGAACAGCTCTACTCAACTTTGTAGACACTTAATTGAGTAATTTTTGAGCGACACGAGGTACGTGGCAACTAACTTTATCAGCGACCTAGTTTTATTTTATGCTTTATTTAGCATCAAATTACTGGTATTGGAAATCGTTTTGTGATATTAATACAGCTATTTGTGACATCGCAATCGTACCCTCTTGAGAGAGACCGAGGTTTACTGCGTGGGTACGCAAGGTACTTCAGTTTACGCAATGTTCCCTACGATCCACTTTTCGGGACCGCGGGCTATGGTGTTCTTTTTTTAATTTCTTAGTAGATCACCTGATAGTAAGTGATATCATCATCATCATCACCATCAGCTCATTAAACGTCCCCACCGATAGTGATATCGCGTACTCGCAAATTCAAAAATAGGGAGAGGGAATGGGGATTTGAACCTTCAGTAAACTTAGTCACTCGATCATATAACGCAAATCGTTGTTTGACGCCCGTTCTCAGTGAGGCCGTGATCTTTTTCATTACTTTTTCTTGAAGGATAACTCTCCACACTTCTGGGGGCTAACTTCCATCTCTTAAAACAGTATAACAATAATATGAATTCGCCTATGCGATCTATTTTAAGAGATGGTGGTTACCCCCCCTTTAATGCTGCTTGAAATTTCTTGTTCAAATTTGGAACGCAAAATTGTATACATTGCCTAAACATTCTACGACTAGTAATTATTTTATATCTTTATAAAGTATCTAAACAAAGTTGCTAGTGAAACAATGACATTGCACAATAATTAAGCTTCCACCATCGGTTCCCTTGAGACAGGCCCTTTGTCGCGCGTGAGATTTATACATGGGTTATGTAGGGCTAGTATAGGAGGAAGGTACAACGTCAAGTATTTGTAACTTGCTGATACTTATTTCGTATGAGACGTATATTTATTATTTTACTCAATAAAGTGCTATTCAAAAGTAGTTTAATGTTACTTAGGTGCGTTAATAAAAAACAGGAACAATATACTTTTTAGATTTTAGTGTTCAATTTTCCGTATATTTGGCTCGGGTAGGTAATTTATTCACTTGTCTTGTGCGCCGTTGCTTCAAGTAACTAATATTTTTAATGGTAACTATGCACAAAAAAATGTTTTAAACTATTATCCGCCAAGTTGGACTAATATTAATTATGTACCTATATGTGATTATAAGATGTAGCACTGAGATGTAGTATATTATCTTTTACGTATCAAGTGGGTAGTCAGTTCATGAACAATCATACAGATCGTGGTTTTAATAATTCCGAACCGCCTTATTCATGTGCCGTCCAAAACACGAAATCATAATTCTTTTCCGACAAACAGATGATTCAGCCTAACAAAACTAGGCAAAATCCCGCAGGATTTTTACTATACGCTATCCCCGTGGAATTCTAACATACGGACCTTAGATAAATTAAGGATCTCAACTCACCCCTAGACCACCAAAGCAGTTAATTTTAGATAGAGATCTATTTTATTATCCATGTCTTAGTGAGCGCCAATTGCATATCTACACTGAAAATAGTTAAACTGATTAAACATCGTAAACAAATATTTATTCACTACTTATTTTATTCTATGTATCTGAGTTTTGTGAACGCGAAATACAAACAAGAGCCAGTAGCAGTTTCCGACCCGGTAATTAAAGCCCATCATCTATACCTACAATAAGTATAATCATACCAACATTTATTTAAATATTGAAATCGATATAACGTGGCTGTTATATATATATATTTTTATTAACAATATTACATCTACAGACTCATGGTCCGTACTCTTTTTAGTTGTTAGTGCTCCGCGCATGGGGCAAATGAATTGGTTAATTTTAGAAATTTAGCTGTTATATTTTAGAAAATGTTTTCGTATATTGCGGTATGTTTTAAATATATAAATGTAAGTTATTATTACATGTACATTTTATATTTGGTTAACTGATGGAGCATTTTTGTCAAAAGAGGCATATTTTTAGTATATTAACAAATACAAAAGACATGTTTGATTGGATATTTGATTCTCACTGTGAGGTATTTTTAAAAATTATTGACACTAACGAGTTAAACAAATTGAATAGCAAAATACCAAATGTAAAAAAAACAGGATATTTAATAAACATTTGTTTTTAACATAAATACCTTTCCGGATACTTTGTCTTGCCACTGTAATGTAAGGATCAAGCCAAAACCTTCTGGGAATAAAAACATTGGGTTATCTCACGAGGAAATTCGCTTGGCTTTACAAGATTGAAATAGTGGAGCGCAAGAGAATTGACGTTGCCTACTAAATTAAATATAGATGTTACTTTTGTTAGGATGTACCTTCGACGTCCTAGCATTCTACTTTTAGGATCCAAGTCTAAGTTATATTCTACTTATAGTAAGTCCTGCTAAAGAGCGAATGAGGCTTTGTTGATCTAAGAATACGCATTTAATGGTGCGGAGAGCTGTAGACTGAAATTTTCTGATGCTGGAAGTTATGATGCAACCCCTTTGGCCACTGAAGTAAATCGGGCGAAAAAAGTTATTCTCTCTTCAACCTGTGCAGTTCACTGCTGGGCATAGGTCTCCCCCAATTTGCGCCAAATATCCCGTTCCTCCGCTTTCCTCATCCAGCCTCCACCAGCGATCTTTCACAAGTCGTCGGTCCATCGGGCCGGAGGGCGTCCTACGCTACGCTTGCCAAGACGCGGTCTCCACTCCAGAACTCGTCTGCTTCAACGGCCATCGGTCCTGCGACATACGTGACTAGCCCACTGCCACTTCAACTTGCTGATCCGGTGGGCTATGTCCGGTGTCCGGTGGGTATCTTTAGTTCTCTTACGGATTAAATTATTTCTGATTTTATCCCTAAGATAGACTCCAAACATAGCTCGCTTCATTGCACGTTGAGTGACTTTGAACTTGTGAACCAATCCCGCAGTCAGAATGAAGAAGTTATTGAATGTAATAATTTTTGTTTTGAATATATTGACCCCATTGATTTATCAGCGTATCTATACTGATTATAGACTTTAATCAGAATGTGTATGAAGTCATACATCAATTCACAATAGCACACGCTCTTTGCTCCATCATCAATCATAAACTTGCTTGTAACGTATTGTACCTTCCTATAATGTACGACTATGTGGCTTCATAGTGATATTTAGGGACTCTTTTACAACAGGAGGTATAATACAATATAAGATAAAAATACATTCTTCACCGAATAATATAGTTATAAAACTTTTAACTTGAAATTAAACTACATACATTGCTAATAAAAAAAAATACTCTAGCTTGTTGCGTAGAGCAACAAGCAATTCATTGCAGTTGTTTTTTGTTCGTTCAGAAATAATAAGATCTTGAAATAAATCAACTTTCCCGTAAATTAATAAAAACAAGCGCACCAATTTGTCAGTGGACGTCTTGCATGTTCAAGGCTGCAGTATTACCGGTATCTAATCAGTTTCCTAATTAGGCCGTACGGGCTTCAATCAAATGCCCGACGGGAACATCCCTTTGCTGGCTTAATTAAAAAAAACGGGAGGGAATTCATTTTATACGTTTAAAATAAATGGTTTCATTTAAATGGCTAATTTCATTGTTGGGATTACCCACCACATTAAATGATTTATTATGCGCGTTTTTTTGCTGGTGCATCATGCCTTCGTTAAGGTTATATAGACTGCCGTCTGCCATTAATTTGCGCAATTATCCTGTGTTTTTTTTGTAGACATTTTATTATCGACTGAAATTCTTTAAATTTCAAGAAGTCGAAAATTGATTTTGTACTTCGATTATTGACGATATTAAGTAAAGTAAGCAGTTGTCCCGTCTGGCTACATAATCACATATTTATTAACGTTGAATAATTTACCTGAAAGAACAAGCAAATCATGCGGCTATGTTGACATAGACATCCCAATGATTCTGCGTAAAACGTTCACAATGGGTTCAGATATTTTCTAGAAAATACGTTCGTATTTTCGCAGTAGCATATCTCGGGACAGTGAACGCAGAACGAACCGGAGCGTAAGCAAAATAAGTCTATCTAGATAAGTTTTCGCGGACTGAATTTACATATTCAGGTAAACAGTTTTTTAGAAACCCATGTAAACGCCGGCTATGTTCTTTTTGAAATTTCAGTGTAGAAACAGTGATGATAAAATTGGTGCAATGATTGGCATGGTTTATGCAAGGATCTGATTTTTAATGGTAGTCCAATTAAGTATCATTTCTGCCTAAGGTATATTTTATATACCTAAGGAAAGTTTATTCGTTATTCGTCAGGATATCCTGTGTTTACCTCGACCAATAAGATCTTTCGTGTCTCGCTCCGCGTTTAGAGTTCTTTTAAAAGTTGGAACATTTTCAGGAAATTAATTAGCGCTGTCGAGTGAGCCGCCTCTGGTGACTCTACCCAGTAGATATCAGAGTCCTCCAGGAGCTTCCATTCTAAACATTTTTCCTCAGGCTTTTAGGGATCCTACAGCCTTTGCGAGTTCATCGGCATTTACGTTACCAGTTATGCCAGAATGACCTGGTACCCATGAGAACGTGATAACTTAAGAAACGATAAAAAGAACGTTAAAAAGATCATCTTATTCATCAGAATTTAACGATCCCCTGCAGGGCACAGGCCTTCCTGCATAGAAGAGCTATGAAGAAATTGGATCGTACTAACGTAGTTCGTTAACGACTGCCATCCCAAGATTGCCTTGGGATGGCAGTCGTTAACTTGCCTTGCCTTCCGAAACATGTGCTTCGTAATCGATTCACAATTATAATCGATACAGAACCGATTACATAATTGGATGATTATGTAAAAATCTTTTTTTCCATTACGCCTGCGGTGTCCTAACCAAACGGGGAAAATCATACAATACAACCCGCGGGATTTGAACCCACGACATCCGGGTCACGCAGCTATCAAAACCCAACAATGTAAATACTATACCACGGGGGCAATAATATTAAGTAATATTATTATACGGAGGTGGTCAAAAGTGATATATAAGATATTTTATAACTTAATTGATAAGTTCAATTAATTTATATACGAGAAAATCAGTTACAAACATATGCAGAGTAAATATATTTTTGTTTAGGAATATATCCCATACTCGTAGATGGTTACGATGGTGGTTTGATACCTACTTCTGAAGTAGGTACACATACATTTTTGATGAAAATTTCATTATAATAAATTTAAAATGTCAAGGCGTAGATACTTTATAACTGAAATTAAAAATTATTCGTAATAAAATGCTGGCAAAGTATCATTTAAACTCCAATAAAAGGTATCGATCACTCGCCTTCAATTCTGAAATCAAATAAGATTTAGACTTTGTTCCCAAGGCGACTCTGGAAACAGCCGGAATCAGGTTACTATGTTGTTTTGTTTCCTTTTTCGTACCGAGTTTTGAAGTTAATTTTGTACGTCATAATTACCTACGTTAAACTAATTTGGATACTAATTTTGTAAGCCTTGTTACTCTATCTAATTATTACGGCGTATATGGGGTTGCTTAGGGATAGTTAAATTTTTATATTATTTTATATCGAACTCCTTTTTTCTGTAATAAAGAAGTATCTGTAATCATTGTTTTATTGAAAAGTAATACGTACATGCGTGATAATTTGTAAGGAATGAACCGGATTATTAAAATGAACGATTTTGGAATTTCATTTTAATAAACACCGTTGGAAACTTTGATCAATAAGAAAAAAACCTACATAAAAATTAATGAATAGTCATTAAAAATTTTTTGTTTACAAAACCAGAGGTTTAGTTGGTTGTAGGTTGTAACGCATCTCTTAACAAGGATTAAACCAGTACAATGGTACTTCGTACTAAAAAGACAAAAATTTATATTATAATACGTTTATGACGTAAGCCATCAGGCCAGGTTACAACCATCGCTTAAAGCATTATTACTTTAACGAAGGATTAACATTTTTGTACCAAAAAGGCCAATAATATTATGTAATACTTTTTAAGTGATGGCGATTTACCCCCTGACAGTCCAATTTTATACATGTGTAAAAAACGCTTTATCCTTTTCATTTTATTATTTACTTTATTTCATTTTACAGTATGTATTACATAATTATTTCACTTTAATATCACTATCTTCTCACTTTCGATTCTTTCAGTCGCAATAACTCGGTCGGGAAAACTTATATGAACCGACCCATTACTTTAGATGCCATATCATTTTCCTTCATTCTCCATCCAATCTTTTATTTTTCACCCTTTAGAGATTTAAATCACCTTTTCATTTATTTGACATGTTGTTTATATTTTGACGTTCCCCTAGCACGCTGAATTATTCTTAAATTCCCTATTTTAGCTATATACCCGCTAAAATCTAATTTATTTCGAAATTAAATAGAAATGATTTAAAATTGACGGTTGTCAAAGGCTGCAATATAAATAGAGGCCTTTGGCTGCTGTAGGCATTTTTAGCTTTTCGATTCATTCTTTTACCAGTTTCTTTCGGATTATTTTACTAGTCTGATACGAGTATATTCTTTGTGGAGAATCATCATATACCAAACTCTCATTTACATTCCACAAATCGCTGCTGCCGCTGCTGCTGCCGAGCGTTCGTGGAAGCCAAACTATTGGAGCTCGGTGTCCTATCGCCGGAGCTGACGCGCCCAGTGCCAGTGAATCCCTGGAAGCCCCTAATACTACGCGCTCTGTGGAATCAAGCCCTCCACGGCGCCTCAAACTCACGCCCGTGCCATCGTGCTCATCCCTGCGGTTTACCGGCACTAAGCTGTAGAAGACGAACAAGAAATACAAGCTACCACACTATACACCTTCATCATTTATATACCTCTCACTCTACACCTCCACTCATTCCCATCCACGTTTAGTTATTTTGTATTAGGTATTTTATTATATTAAATTCCTTATCCCTCTATTATTGGTCTTCTCATTCGTCGCTTCACGACAATGTGTACCGTGTATTCAAAAACATGGAGTCAAAAGAGTTTATTTTTATTGCAAACAGAAACAATATTGTCTATTTGTGTAAATAATGGCAGTATTTTCCTTAGTGTATAAAAAAATTCAGTTGTATTTGAGTTATTGTGTTGTTTATGTGTTAAGTCAGCTCAAAAAACATTAGGCGTCCGTAAGCTTCGGCTATTCGTTTTCATACCTGACCGGAATTAGAAAATGTAGTTTATTTCACATAAATATTTTTGTTCCGAAGGTACGTTTGTTATCTGATCGCGAGCGTGATTTAGGGTGACTTTGGTTACGTAATATATGAAACGTGAAGTTCATGGCACAAAAGTTCACGGTTGATAATATTCAAGTCACAGTAGAGTAGGTTTCTAAGAATTCTCGCTATAACAGCTATGGTTTGTTATAGCTATGTTTCTAGTTGAAGCTTGAGATAAGTGGTAAAATTTCTGGATATTATAAATCGACATGTTTACCACTAGGTGGTGTTAAAAATAAAAAAATCAATAAATGACACTATTTTTATTAATATAAAATAATAAATTATTGTACGTAACATACAATAATTAATTATTTAGTATATACTGTTAAAAATACAGTTACAAATAAATAAAAAATAACTTTAAATTACGAAAAACCTATGTTTCTATGTCTAATATGTATTTATTTACAGAAAAAAAGTATATATGAGGCCGTAAGTAGCCGTAATACAAGCTTCGCGCTAAAATAGGGGCTAGGTGGCGATGTGTGTGTAAATGTCAGTGGATATTTATTACTTTAATGACAATCCGTCCGTATTTTTTATACGTTCATGCACAATATTAACAAAAAAATTAAGAGCGTCCATCCGATAGCGTTACAACAAACGCGTTCGGTTGATGATTTCGCTGATTCCTATGCTTCAGATGAAAAATATATAGTTACTTAGGTTGTTATTGGTTGGTCGGTGATTGATTATTAAATGTCCCATTATGGAGAAAACACTATTTTGTATGGTATATTTCAAATTTAGTCTAATATACATAAATATATTTGTTCAAATGACAAGAAATCGACCCGTTGGTTAGTTAATTCATAATTATCAAATTTGATGTAGGATGAGTACAGTAGTTCAAACTTAGGTGTATTCAGTATAGAAAATAGCCCTAGGAAGTGTACTTTACATTACCTATATAAATTCCAGACGTGACTTATACTCGTAGGTGCTCTAAGTTCAGGAGTATATACGCCTAAGGAGTATATAAACCTTGTTCTTGCCACTGACAGCATGTCAAACAAGTTTAATAACGTGCATTGAAATGTGACGTAATACCCCCGAGGTATTAACAATTATACTAACCTAACACAACCAGCCAAGCATCCGAGATTGCTTGAGGCTTTACTTAACTACAACATTGTTAGCGGTTTAATGTAAATGCTCTTAAGGCATTTAATGTTATCCTTAGTTAAACCATCAGTTTCCATAGATCATATCAGGAAATTATCGATGTTGCAATTTGATTAAGTCTCGTTATAAATACATACTTATATTGCCGTTAAGATTACGATTAACTGTGTAAGTCATTGATTGATGAAGCATTTTTCAAATCGTTTTGTCTCTCATTATTGAAAATGTTATTAAAGAGGAACCTGACACTTTATAACTTTTGGTAAAATGGTTTATGGCCAGTGTAACACCCATATATGCAAATAAGCATACCCTTTGATTCCAGACAACCCGGGAAATCGCCAATATATTCAATGATTCCTACTTATTCGCCCATTTTCCTCTACATATTTGAAACCATAGGCGATCTGCTGACATGAACAGCACTCAATTTGACAAAAAATAAATTATTTTATGTTTTTGGCGTTTTTCAAATCGTTTTGTCTCTCATTATTGAAAATGTTATTTAAAGAGGAACCTTGACACTTTATAACTTTTGGTAAAATGGTTTATGGCCAGTGGTGAACACTCCATATATGCAAATAAGCATACCCTTTGATTCCAGACAACCCGGGAAATCGCCAATATATTCAATGATTCCTACTTATTCGCCCATTTTCCTCTACATATTTGAAACCATAGGCGATCTGCTGACATGAACAGCACTCAATTTGACAAAAATGTAAATTATTTTTGTTTTGGCGATTAGTGTCACTCACCCACTCATAATCTCTGTGTTCGTCACTGTTTATGACCTAGTTCTAAATACATAAATATTAACACAGTTTTTTTGGATTCATGCAGAGGTTATTTAAATTACGAGTTATAAAAAGTTCAGTTCATTTTTGCTATCTTGCGCAAATAAATTATTTTCATTCGATTTCGATCCAATATGAAGCTATATTATAAACAACAAAACTTGTTTTAATTCGTATCTCTAGATATTTAGTAATCAACTCCAAGAACTATTTAAGTACTCGACTAGGCTTGAAAAAGTTAATTATAAGGTGTAGCATAAAATAAACTGGTTCTTTTAGCAAAAGCTTTAAAGTTGGTGAAAAAGGCTGTCAGTAAAGTTTAAAAAGTTTTGATAAATATCGCACGAAAATAATGAACTCTGCGTGGAGAATAACAAGTAGTTAGTAAGTTTTATTAATTATGTTTGTTAAAATCCTTAAATTTATATGAAAAGGATTTTTTTTTCTTATTCAATGTGTTAGCAATTTTATTCACTAATTTTATAACAAAGTTAGTTAATATAAAAAAATAAATTTGAATTTACCAAAAGTTCTGTATTAAATAAAATTTGCATCTTTCAAGAACAGGGACTGCTGCTGTTTTTTTGCTACAAAAGCAAAAGCAAAGCAAACTTATGACTTTTTATTAGATTATTTTTCACTGCGCGTTAATCATATGGTACCGCGGATACAGAATAAATTATATATATATATATATATATATATATATAAATCATTGTAACAATTTCCAACATTCTTTCAAAACACTATAGGCCTCTCAAAACAGAAATTTTACAGTGAAAACTGGTATAATTCCAAGTGTTCCTCTTTTACTATTACAGCGATATGCAATACGCGCTGATGCATACTCATCGCGCGTTTGTAAAACTTGCTTGAAAAATTCTAACGTTGGAAGCATAATTTAAATGCAGCTATTTGGTATTTAAGCGAGTTAAATGAGTGCCTGACTTGATGTAGCACTTAAAATTTATCCAATATCGGTGCTCTAGTGGCTTGCCGGCAATGGCAATGTATTTGAAACAGGATAGGTTGCAAATTTTCTCAGTTGCTTGGAGAAATTGACCTAGTAAATGTGGCGTCCAGGCTGTTACATTTCGCTGAAATCAATACAGTCGGGAGGTGTTGGGACAATACATTTGGTAAAGTATTGTATTGTCTTCGGGCATTCGAGTCGAAATTGTTTGCATAAACTGTTGGTTGGATATTCAGTGCTGTAATGCACAGAGGCGTGCTATGTTTTAAAATATATTTACTCGTATTACGCAAGGGACGTGTAAAAAGTTACCAGCGTGAGTAGATATCCTAAGAAATGCAATGAGTAGCTATAATATTTACGTTTTTTGAGTTCCGTAGTCAAATGGCAAAATCGGAACCCTTATAGATTTGTCATGTCTGTCTGTCTGACACAACTACGCTTTTGCAACTTCGTAAGTATATGTATTCTGCAGTTAGTGTTTCACAAGAAATAAGGTGTCCTGTCATAAGGTGAACGTGACGGTAAGTTAGTTCACCTGGTGGTAAGTGATACGCCTGACCATATGAAATGCAGTGTGGTTGGAAATTAATAACACTGTTAATGGAAAAACAAACTCTACCTTATAGTGCAAACATTATAAGCTTTTCATGGTACTGCAGGCGGGAGTCAAATCTTCAAAACCTTTTCAGTTGGATATTTTTAGCAGTCGGGTTTTTAACGAACTCGTAGTTGTCTTGTTTTTTATATTAAATTCGACTCAATGTATCTATATTTAGCTTGGTTTTACATATATTGTATATATGTAAATGTGGAGCGTTGATTCGTTTATAATTGCATTAATCGGCTTTGGAAAATCGTCTATTTCAATCATTTAGTCGTGGGAATGTTTCGATATTTAGACCAAGTAATCAAAAAGGGGACATTGATGGAACGAGGTCATAATGATCAAATAAATGTCAGGTAATCAAGAACGATACTCTGACTTATGACAAATATTATACGGTCAATTATATAGAATGAGCTGAAATTAGGTTTGGTTTTATTTACATACAATTAATTCACTAGTATCACTACATACCTATAGTATAAAACAAAGTCACTTTTTTGCCACTTTGTCTCCTTGTGCGCTTAAATCTTTAAAAATACGCAACGTTTTTGATGTGGTTTTTAATGGATATAGTGTTTCAAGTGCAAGGTTTATATGTATACTAACTAACATCCATTAAATAGTGCTATTTACCAAAATTCTTGCATACAAGGGTGGTCAATTCATCATCGACGTCGCAGAAGGCACATCTTCATAAAATTCCCTTTGACACCTCTTACTATGCTTATTAAATTAAATTACACCTAAAGTGACGCTCTTACGATGAAGGAAATCATCTTGAGGAACCTGCGCACGTCTGCTTAGAGATTCAAAGGTTGTGCGTGATGTTGGTCAATCCACACTAGGCCTACGTGGACGACTAAGGCACACGGTGGGGGCGTATAATGAGCTGATGATAAGTATAGTCTTAGCTGTGCATACCAAAGTATTTTTTGTACGTATTGATTTAATGTAACAAAGGTCATAAATGAATATCATCATCATCAGCCCATAATGTCACGCGGCAGGCCTTCTCACACAGCATGACAATGGGGAGGTAGGACCGTTAACCCACCACTCCAACCAATCTGTACGGAGGCGCAAATTTGATGGTGTTTACAACTACCATCCTCAGATAGTAGCCGGGACCAACGGCTTAGCGTGCCTCCCGAAGCACGGAGGGATTTGAGAAAATATTTTCGATTCCATTCGATGACGATTTTTTTGTGATAAAAAATCATAGTCTGAAACTGCTCAGCTATTTCAGTATTTATAAAATATTTGTACATTAAATCATTGTTTAAAAAAGGCTGTACTGTTATGTTTTCTTGTGTGCTTTTTTCTCAACATTCAAAAACATTGAAGCAAGTTTTTCAAGTATAAAGCTATTTAAAATGTTTTTTATTGTACATTATGTATTTAGTTTCACGTTCGTAAGAGCTTTTTATTGTATTTTGTGTATTTAGTTTCACGTTCTTAAGAGCTTTTTGTAAGCTTAATTTAAATAAATGGATTTAGACTTTGACTTTTGATTTTGTTGACCGAGCATTGCTATAGTTGCTTGACTTGTGTGATTGTCAACAGAACGCACAAACCGTTATGACATCGAGATCTCGTAATAAAATAAATACAAAATACATAAATAAAAAAGATAAATGAGTAAAACGACGTATTATACTAAGTATATTATTAAACGTCAGAAGACATAAAATTGACTTAGTAACATCACTATGTCTGTTTGAGCAAAAGTACTAATGTATTATGCATAGTGTTTATCTACTCACATTCCTCTCGATTTGATTTGATTGTGATTGAATTGAAATACTTATGAATTGAATCGATATAGAGTTGTCGTCATCAAGGTATGTTATCCACACATATTTAAAAAACGATATTAGCGATACGCGCGAATAAATCCCACTCAAACAGCTGGCTTTAATCAACTATCTAAAAATTCGCTCGCATTTTAAGCAAGAATTAACGTTTTAATTTTATTAAAATATTACTTATGTCTGCATAAAAGCTTTTAAGCTCGTACTTAATTTGAAATAAGATATTTTACTAGTACAATGAAATCAAAAATAATAACGCAAGATGTTTTTAAAATATTAGCTTTTTCCACTTAGCTCAGAGTGCGATAATTATCGTTGCCTAATTGTTTGGGTTTAAATCCATGATTTGTTTCGGTTGTTGAGAGTATTTTATTTACCCAGTCTATCTTAAAAGGTCAAGAACACTATTTATGATACATTCGTTTTTAGTCTCAATAAGTGTTTTATCAATACACAGCTAGTGTATCAGCAGTATTGATTTTTTAAAAAACAATATTTCTGATATACTTATCTGATTAATTAATCTATGTAATTTGTGTTCCTAGTTTCAGATTACAAAATAAAGTTACTGGTAGAAAAGAACAACTGTTTAAAACTTTTGCTCACACCATTCGTTGATACTAGGAATTCCACGTTGATTAAACTTTATTTTCTTTTTAGAATGCTCGGTTCGAGTTTTTCACTGAGCACCAGCTATTTTAGTTAATATTAACTGTTTTTGAAACAACTATTCAAAAGTTCAAATTGCGATGTAAAATAGAGTAAACCAATAAAGAAATAACAAAGTACATAGTTCACTAAATAAACACAATAAAATTTATCATTGTTTTATAAAGAAAACTATGGTACAGCCTGGATTCCATACATTTAACTTTTGAAACAAACTCATTTAACTAACCATCGAAATGCAAACAGCATTAGGAAACGCCCAACTAAACTCTAGACACATATGGGTAAGTTCTTAGTTTAACATTAGATGATTATGACGTTTGCATTGCATTAGCTTGCAGTTTTCAAGTGCAAAAGCTTTCAGTCTTGAACTACCTTTATGGAACACAGCAGAGCTTACGAATAGTTTATATTTACTAAAACAAAGGTACCATAGCCATTGCTTTTATAAATGTACCTTTGTTTCATTTAAGTACAATTGATAAATAATAGACTCAAACATTATGGGATACAAATTTTGATAAAAGGTTTGTAGGACCATGACATTAAAATAATGAATGAAACCAGATAATTCTTTCTTTATTTATATACTTTTGGAAATCCATAAACGGGGATCCCTTCAAATAACTCATTAATGAGGCCGTATTTAACTAGCGTGTAGACTTCATTTCCTGAAAATAATATTTTATTATGTTTTCTATCTCAGAAAACGAAGTGAAGCCATTAAAAAAAATCAAGTTTATTTGTCAAATGCCAAAATGACGAAGAGTTTCATAAAAGGGATTACATTTCAAGTAATTAGGGACTAAATTAAGTAACGATAAATAAATCAATTTCTAAAAATTATTTGAAACATAAATAAAGTTGATAGTGTTATATTCGTATCTATCTGGATATTTATAGTTGATTAAGTAAGTACTTATCACCATTATAACGCATTATTTTTATTTATGTTATTAATTGAACAAGATAACTCACCAGTTCGTTAAACCGATGGTAAATGCCATCCATGCCTCTGATAGATGCAGTTTTTCCGATAGGCATTGTTAAGTAGATCTAATATTTGTAGTATAAGGGGAGCAAATCTAGAACTATTCGAGTAGAAACCGACTTTTCGTTACACCGTATGTATCGTCCAAACAAGAGATTAAGGTTAAACACGTTCTACATCTATGCAAATCGTGCCACGTGACTGTTATGTTACAAACGGTCTTAAGCCATTATTATAACGATAAGTCTATTTTGAGCTATCTGTTGTTTCTCGTGAGTAGGATAATCCTACCAGTGATATTAGATATATATTCCCTTTACTTATATAATAACACTTTCAGTTTGAGGGAATATACGGGGTCTCTGTATACATATTATTATGGGAACCAAGCATATTCATCTACGCGTCATACAACCTTTCGAATTGCGAATAAGACTCTACCCAAAATGCACTTGACCAGCGTAGCGGAAATCGGTCAAGTCTCCCATTGTTCAAAATCATTACACTGTACTGAAGAGTACAATGTATGGCTGTAGTAGTAGTTTTGTAAATACTTAATATCGTATTAAGAAGGAGGTTGTGAAAACTTGTCTCTCTTGTTTAGCCTTTAGTCATTGAGACAATAATCTTCGGTAGGGTTGATCCTTTTATATTTTATCTTCCGTCTCTAAATACCTGATTAAAGCAAAAACTGCGAGTCTGTTAAACCAACATTTTAAGGTTAAACTAAGAAGCTACATTAGAAGGTACAGTTTAAAGATGTTCTTTTTCATACGTAAATTCCAACTAACGTAAGCGTGGGCTTAGAAGTATAAATATTCAACAAGCTTGTCAGCCTGTCATCCTTACATATTCAACGTGTTTAATCACCTGGAAACTGACTGCCAACTCGTGTAGGCTAAATTCGCTGGTTTCTTGAAATAGGTTCGGTATTGAATAGTAACATTAACCTAATTCACTAGTTGATAGATTAGTATTGAGTCGTTTAATGAGGTACACCGCAGTGCCACATATCGTCCTGTGAAATAGGAGTGTTCGCACTTTTGTGTTTCGGTATAAGGGCAATGTAGCTAATAAAACCACCGGGTATATGAGACCTATCATTTGTTGTCTCGGATGATGGGCGCAGTATGGCAATGGTGGAGAAAAATAACTGTTTACCAGTTGGTCTCAATCAATGCTGCTCTGTCATGGTCACGAGTATCACTTACGATCAGGTTAGCCACTTTACCGTACTGTACACTTTGTGACATAAAATAGTCAGTTTTTGATGTAATCATGACATAAAAGTATAAAAAGATAAATCTTTGTCTCTAAAAAGGCATTTAACATGGTAAAGCCGTACGTACCTATGTGACATATATACTAATAATAAATCTGAATGGTTTGTTTGTTTGAACGCGCTTACCTCAGGAACTACTGGCCCGATTTTAAAATTTCTTCCAGTGTTGGATTGCTCATTTATCGAAGAAGGCTATATATTATCACGCTACGAGCAATAGAAACGGAGCAGCATATTACGTTTCGAAATCGGGGATTTTTTCATACTTGGAGCTTCCCTGCGTAAACAGTTAAAGTTTAGCAAAAGTCATGTATGAAAGTATTGTAAACTGTCGCATTCCGATATGGAGGGTGCAGGTTCAAATCCCGCCAAGTATCAATATGTTTTTGAATTTTCTAAATCATACGGACGTTTATCCGACGCCATTACGCTGGAGGAAAACGTCGTTGTGTGTGAAGTCGTCCAATCCGCACTGGACCCGCGTGGCATCTAAGGCCTATTCACCCGTGACGGGTAAGTTCGTGCCCTTCGGTCGGGGTGTCTAATGAGCTGATCATGAAGTGGGTGTAACTGTGTATTGATTATACATTGGTTCAGTATCGTAAATAAAAAGGGGACTTACATAATCACTTATACTCATGTATAGAGGTACTTATTGGTCAAACGATAGTCCATGTAAGCAGGCCACTATCAGTTCGTTCACCATTTGGTATGACGTAGTACGCCTTAAATGAGAGAAATGCTTAAAATTTTCATAAAACTTCCTCAGAATTATTTCCAGACCCGTTGCAAGAAAGTTGATTTCGAATTATATTTCGCAAATTATTTCCTACTGCTATGTCAATGTTGTCAAAAGGTTTTTTTCTGAAAAATACCATAATAAGTTCTGCGGGAAGAAGGTGAGGTAAAGTACGGCAAGCTCACCTATATCTCTTTCAATAAGAGTTCTGCTTGTGTTTTAGCTATGTTCGGGGTTAAAGGGTGAGACATGCAATTAAATTACCACATATTATAACTTAACATCTCTACGTCATAAGTTAGTCATAAGTGTTAACTATATGCGTTCATAATTCATTGCTAATTTATATAAAAAAAATACAAATAACCAAAAAAAACTGCTACCACAAAAAACAATCAAAGAAATTGTCACATTGATGTAAATGACCAGTTAGAAATACTTTGATAATTTCGTAAGCAATAATATTAGAACCTTCTTTGTCTTATTCAATTTTGTTTCAAACAAAAACAATTAAGTTATAAACGATCCTTACCATCACTTTAACATCAAAGGTTTCAGTTACCATTTAATTATATATAAGCAATGCTTATTTAAATAGAAATTAAGGCGACCGTACTTTGACTTGGAACCTACGTATTTAAAAGCACCTGAGTCCTATAGAACTGAGAAAATACCCTGTCACCTTTTTGTTTATACCAAAACAACTGAACTAAGATTACAAAATATATTCTTAAAGTTTAGCTGCCTACAAAAAAGTCACTCGCAGATTAGTTGGTTGTAGCTCCAAATTTCGCATTACCTTGGCGCACACTTTTCTTTTCACTTTGATAGAAGATTACAGGACAAACCATATTCTGATAGATATAGATTTAAAGATAATTGCATGATATAACAGACAATTTGATACTTTCTCTGGTCTTAGTAAAAAACATGTCAGGCACGATACGATTCCCGTGTAGTACAAACATTAGTATACAAGTACATATTGTCTGTTTGTATGTGTCTGGGTATTTTCTTTATATGAGAAGTATAAAAGTGAAAACATTTTTTGTTCACTTATATATTTAAATATTATTATTGTATACATATTACTTGGCTTCCAATATTATAAGACATGGCGCTTACGAGGTTTGGGAACGTCTTGGGATAATTTTATATTTCACTAGGTAACCACCGCAGTGCTAGATATCGTCCCGCAAAACAGAGTGTTATGCACTTCTTAGTTTCGGGATGTGCTTACTGTAAATAATAAAATTACCGACTATAAGAGATCATCTTAAGGATTCATTCTTCCGAGGCCATATATTATTATGTAAGTACATAAGCAAATATCATTCCTGAGGTAAAGAAGCTACTGTCCTCAATAAAAATCTGTGATTTGAATATGAAATCGCAGTGCAGTTACTTTCTCATGTATTGAACATTAGTGTTGACACTTTTCCTTAATACACATGTATTAGGGAAAATAAGAATCAACTAAAAGGTCTAACTTTGAGAATGAAGTTTCTCGTCTTATTTCATTGGGTGGGTCAGAGTTCGAGAGATATTTTCGTTCAAAATACCTTGGTGTCTTAATATGAAAACCATCCAGTGTATGTTTCCGGCTATGAGTTACGGAAGCGAAATGTAGTCGTCAATTAAGTGGCAGTGGACAGGTCACAAAGTTGGTGCGTAGAGCTAATAATCAGCGTGGGCGATATTCGTGCGGTGACAGCGGTGCAGAAAGAAAAAAGTAAGCTGGCTTCTAAGCAGGTAAAGCGATGACTTGGGTTAGTTTACTAAAATTTAGCATTATATTGTAGTCATTGGTTACCGGTTAGCTAGTGAAATTACCGATATTATTATCTCTCTAAAACTTTTTTATTATTATACAACTATATTGTGGTAGAGTAAATTATATTTCTCAATAAGATAAGAAGTACTTCTTTTGTGGAAGTCTCACATCTTGTCTAGGCTAGAAATTGGACTTTCACAATTCAATTTACAATAGACGCGATTTTATGTACCTATTTATCTTAATAGATTTTATTTATTTTAAATGTGTATATTTTTAAAGAATTTTCGAGAAAAAATTTCATTCGAACACGTTGACATCACTGTGTTGTGGTGTTTTTTATTATTCAAGTTTATTTTTCATATAAACGGAACAAAGCCTTTTGTTGCACGTTTTTATGAAAATAACACACATTAAAAAAATGTTAGATCTTCCTGAAAACGAGTTACGGTACTGATAAGTTCTCTAAAACTCTTGCTATTTTATGCCTTTTCGCAATAGCCTAAACGTGCTGCCACTTTATGAAAACAAAAATCCCAATCCAGCACTTTTGTAGAGAATATGCCACAGAAAATACAAAAACACGCTGAATTTGTGTAGTGTTGTGCAATGGAGGAGATTGGAAAACAAAGGACTACCGATGATTCGACGCTCTCTGCGTTGTATGCGGTCAAGAGGAAGGAGATTTTGCGACGTTTCAGCCCCGAGATGAAAGCTGTGCCGTGTTTCGTCGCACCTGTCAATTGAAGTGGTATAGGCGCCTATAGGTACACTCTGGCAACGCTTTGTCCTGCACGTTATGCAGATTTGGGCTTGTATTTGTCTCTTAGTTTCGTAAGTAAAAGTATCGTTAGACAATGTCATTTTTGGCCAACTTCGTAGCAAGCGTAATGTGCAACATCCTATGTTTTCATGCACTGATTCCTTAAAGATTTTTGTACGTAGTTTGTCTAAGATCGGTTGGTTGATCACTTATTACAGTTTTCTTCCTTTTTTGTGTCGCTACCCTGTTTTTTTGCGATCCAGATTCCTCCATTCATTGATGAGCAATTGAGATAGGGGATGTGTTACATTACGATCAATATCGCATGCTGATACTGATGGTTAATTAAGGCAGATTGTCAATCGTGAGTGTAGAGTGCAGAGTGTGTCAATCTACTACGTCTTTCATGAAGAGAGCCATGAAAGCGATTTTTGATCATTGCTGAACATTTTGAAGTTGACATTAATTCTTTCTTCAAGAGGTCTAGAATTGAAATGAATGAAAAATCAATAGTGTTGTAAAAATATTCACAGGTAGTTTTTGTACCAGTGCTTTACTTTAATCGATAATTTCGACAGTTTTACTTATTACATTAATTCATTGTTACATTCAGCTATGCGGACAGGCTCGTGCTCCTCGGTGGGGACGTACAATGAGCTGATGATGATGATAATGAAGTATTTATATTTACCGGAGATATTTTGAGGAATAGCTAATATGTGGGAAAATTCAAAAATAAAATGTATGACTTTATGTTTGAGATTTAATCTATAGTCTAGTCTTTCTAGAGTTTTCTAGAAAGTCAACTACTGAAGCGTTCACATAAGAACTTCGCGTTGGGATTTTAATTTGATATTTGATTATATAAAAAACAACTTGGGAATTTCAACCAAGCGACAAAATCATTCCGCCGAAAATGTTATCGTGCCATTTTAGCGCATAATTGATGCGGGTGCCCTCTGGTTGGCAAACGATGCGGGACCCACAGTTGCGGGATCCCAATTTATGAGTTTCTAATCCCTAACATTTGACTTTGTGGAATATATTACAGACTGAATTAGTGGTATTATGCTAGTAGGTTCACTACCATCATACCAACAGATTCAATTTGAAGAAACTAAAGCTTTTTATTTCATATCATGACTTTGAGCAATGTTTCTTTTCAGTGCCATCCTACTCAGCTCAGCAATGTTTACTGACTACGGGTTTGGTTTACAGGCTTAAAGTCATTCAACAGAAAATGGTGCGACTTAGTTTGTATTATCTTTCACAGATCAACTCAGAAATAATATTATTCGCGAGAAGAAAACTATTGTAACCGACAAAGCTCGCCGGATCAGCAAATTGAATTGGCAGTGCAATGCCATGGTTTCTATGACGTGGGACTTATGACTGTTGCAAAAAAATGTTCTGGAGTTGAGACATAACACGAACATGAACTGAAAAAAAATTGGTGCTGCATAGGGGCCATCTCAAACAGCAGTTTAATACGATAGGTTGTATAACAGAGAGCAGGTAACAGGTAGCTACTGTTTCGTACAAAACAGACTTTTTTGTTTTTAGCCCATTAGGTTTAATTAAGTTATGCATTGAACCTCGAGTCGAGTGTTCTTCATAATTATAATTCACAGATATTTTAATTATCTTTACAAAATTTTAAAATATTACTCTTTTCATAAATTTGGCGTTCGTAATAATGTTTGTTAGTTTAGAACTATAAATAATTTAATAAAGCCATATCAACAACAAAGTAATCTCAATTAGACCGTAAACAACCTTCACAGAAAAGCAATATTTTACAAGTTTACGTACAAAGAAGTAGTTCCAAAGCTTGCTTACTCAGCCCCAGTCCGCCAGTCGTCGTGAAACTTTTGCGTAAACAATATCCGACAATTAATTAAAGTTTACAAGGATCGATGTCTCCGATACAATGGAGAAAGGCATTGTCACTTCGTTCAATAGGGGACAGGCTTGATAATTTCGATGCCTAACAACTCGGTGCTAAGTTTCGTCTTTCATTTATAACTTCCCAGTAATTTTATTATCAATATTTGGGTAATACCGTCAATTTACAATAGATTACTCGTTAGTTCAGTAACAAAGTTAAATGGTATTAAATAATAAATAAATAAAGTAACAAATGTTTCTCGTAATTAGTTACCAACCAAAAGTATCTATGTTTACGGGATGAGGTTCCAATTCTTTTTAAGATATAAGTAATATCATATGTGATATAAATGCTATTAAAGAAATTTAATATAAATTAGTTTGCGACAAATAATTATAATTCACAAATAAATATTTTATGATATTGTCGAGAGATCTGCTTTATTAGAAGTACGTAATACCAGTGACTTAGTTATTAACATTGTTACTTATGATGATCCTATAGCGATCAGGGACGCCATATTTCCAGCACGTTTTTACTTATTTTTTTTAGAAATGATACTAACTTTTTCATAAATAAAAATGTAAAAGAGAACAGACAGCCTATATGAAAGGTAATATTACTTATTGACTTGTAATGATCTATTAAACCAATAATACGAGTTTAACAACTCATTATTGTATTTCGTAAAGTCTCTACGTATACGTATGACGGAGTGGCATTGATGGAGACCCAAAACTAATAGATAGTTATTATTCTCCACCAATGTCGCACTGCACCCGTCACCCGAGACAACCGATGTTAGGTCTTTATACCTGGTAATATTACTAGCAATAAATGTATTTGAAACAGTAAATATTACTGCAGAGGATAACGGAGAGGACTATGCTTGGGGTTTCTATTTGATCAAATCAGAAATGAGGATACACGTAATTTTCGTATAATTACTAAAGTCGCTGACTATATTGGTGATACTTGTATTCACTCGCGTAACCACGCCGAAGTGGCAATGGGTAGGACACAATGGTACGAAGAACCGACGGTCGTTGGAGCTGAAGGGTTTTGAACGGAGACCACTTACTGGCCTCGTAATAGTAATAGCTTCAAACCGCTGTGAGTGAAAGTTATTACGGGTGGCCTAACTTCTGCTGTGGACATCATGTAACTGATGTAATGATGAAATTATATTTGTAAGGTAAAAAAATGTCACAATGACTGATCTAAAAGTTTAACTACGTAATCATTTTGTTGTTAGATGCAAAAAGCCGGCACTCATATTTCATTCTCATACTTACATGTTTTTAGTTTGGTAATTCGATTTCACGAACTCTTTGTTGTTTCTTTACTTTTATAAGTGTCCAATAAAACAAGTGACCCGACGTCGTGATTAAGCACTGCTTACTCATTAAAGTTCGCTAACTGCTTGTAATGCAGCATTGCTAAGCTGCTTTTAATCGCTTGTCAAAAAACATTAATCTACCGAAACACAGTGCAATAATTTGCTAGGAACATCTTGGATAAGATCAACAGTTACCGATGCGCAGCGCCCAGCGCCGAACATAAAACTTTAATGAGTTTCGCTTCTTCTTGTTATCTTAAGCTGGGTTCAACAAAGTTTTACGTTGTTCTGTTTATTGAACGTTGCACAGTTTCACCACAACTCAATATGAAATTATGTTTAAGTTTAAATTAACGGTCAGATTAAACTTTAGTCAATTTTGAGTTTGGACAAAGCATAGTAAGAACATTGTTAATTTATCGTTAACGTAACCTGAGATGAAACCTTCCTTCAAAATGAGGTTTCTAATAACATTACTTATCTTTGCCAATTAAGTTACTTGAGTTTACTGTACCTACTTAAAACAATACTTACATTAATGGAATTGAATCAAATGTTATTAATTTTTGAAATAAAGACATTTGAAAAAAAGGTAACGCATAGTACTTATTACTAGGTATTTGTCATATTTCCGGTGTAGAAGCGTATCTTATGACTTGCAAATCATAAGATGTTTTTTATTTTTATTTCGAAGTAGAATTTTAGATCAAATTTCAATACTGATAAGTGATGTACGAAATGTAGTTATTGATACTTAACTCCGTAAAAACGACTACGAGTTCATAATTTGACCAGAAATTCAAATTTTTTTTGGAACCCAATATATTATATAAGATTTTTGTGAAAATCTCTATCTTCTATCGCGCTGGATGGAATAGACGCTCTTTGATTGTTTTAATTTTCCAAATTAAAAAGTATTGTCTGAAATAAAAGTAGCCCACCTTTTTTCTTATACTTCAGCTAACTGCCAAAAAATACCCATCCAAATCCATCCACAGCCTATTCAGATATTACCCGGATCAGACAGAGAGACATAAATTTTAAAAGTTGTTATTTTGGCATATGTACCGTATATACCCATATTCATAAGTTTTTTCAATATTAGAAACAGATACTCCTATTTTTTATGTTTTCCAATGCATCATGACTCAGCTGTTGCAAAAGTCCATGGGCGGCGGCATCACTTTCCATCAGGTGAACCGCATGCTCGTTTGCTTCCCTATTTTATAAAAAAACTAAAGACATAGATGTAATAGATGAATTGTATCCTTGACAGGATTTAACTAGCAACCCATTAATTCATAAAAACACATTTAGTTCGGTTACTAGATCGGTGAAGATCGTTCTATATACGGATCCTACTAAACCAATATAAGAAGGCGAAAGCGACATGTATGTTTTTTGGTAAATGGTTCAACAAATAGTATAATTATAAAATACAAAACTCGAACACTGTAGTATCTGTCATCATTGCATTTATCAATTTATTATCCAAAGTTTTTTTGACGTTAATAAATAATAATAATTATTGAAACCATCATCATCATCATCAGCTCATTAAACGTCCCCACCGAGGGGAACGAGCCTACCCGTAAAGGGTGATTAGGCCTTAGTCGTCCACGCGGGTCCAGTGCGGATTGGACGACTTCACACACAACCTTTGAATCTCTTCGCAGGCGTGCATGAAGGTTTCAAACCATCATGTCATCGATATTGTCATGTCATCCTAAGTTTTTCAAATTGTGTAGGTAAGAAAAGTCCATTGCCATGGTATAACTTTGTCTGCATCTGTCTATCGGGATTTAGCAGCTGTTTACGACACCTCATTAAATTAGATCTCTGTTATAAAACTTTTATTTGTAAAGGAATTGCAAATAAATTTAAACTATACTCAACAGGTCAGAGTAAAATTTCCTTCACTATATCAAATATTTAAGCTTCATTGTCCACGGGCCACTTATTTTTTTTTAAAGTATGTACAGTAGTATCATTGCCCCTGAAATAAAATTTAAAAATATTATTATCCATAACACGATTCGCTTTGTTATTTTCTAACTATGAAATTAGTATTTTTGTACAGTTTTGTAAAACAATTATTGTTTATTTTTAAATTAACTTTTAATTTTTTACTTCAGTTCCTGATATATTTTCACTAATTAAGACAGGTATTATAAACTTCCTAGTTTATGATAACTTTATATTAGCCGTACTTCCCAAAACGCAAAAGTTAAGATTCTCAAAACTTTAACACCCATACTTTAAATCACTGCAATCACGTGAATTTCCCTTGTTCAGAACTAAACAGCCAGTAGTTTATACATTTAGAACACAGTGCTACGTTCCAAAGTCTCTTTCCGGGCGTCATTCAAAATACTGCACAATTAAACTGGGACAAAGTTGGCAGAGGTAGGTCACGTCGGCTAATCTATGAACGCAAATACTAGTGCTAGCCGGCTCGTGTTTCGGAGTCTGATAATATTGTATTTATTTTATTGAATTTATTACATTCGGCTACAACTGCGATGCTTTTCTAAAGGAAACATAGTTTACGCTACCAACTATGCTTTGTTATTGTAGTACTTGAAACGAATTTTAGTTGCCCTAAAATTCTAGAGGATTTGAACATTAAAGTATTCGAATTCTGAGACGTTAATGTTCCCAGTGTGTGTTAGCAGGTTTATTTTATACATAGAATATAATTCGATTTTCAAAATGACAAAGTAAATCACAATCCCTTGAATTATGTGAACAACCACAATGGACTTTCCCTTAAAATTTTATGATTACGCTATAAAAACGAATTTGTACATTCAATGGAGTATAATTAGTGTTTATTCTATTAGTACCTAGAGCAACTTCGCTCATTAAATCACTAGTGGCGCAAGACTGAGCAGAGGGCAACTGTGGCTCGTTTGTATGGAAGTTAAGCGCTTTTAGCACAGCGAGTTTATTTTGATACTGTTTTCCTTTTATGCAGTTACGAGTATTTCTTATGACCAAATTTTATGTACGTTAGTTGGTGTTAATTCAATTTATAACGGATTATGAAAACTGTGGTATAATTCTACAGAACTGGCTCCATTGAAACTTTTTAATGAGGGTATTTGTAATTTAATAATCTGTCAAGTATAATAGCAAGTTGCTCTCTTCCCATTGGTTATTCGCAGGGCCGGACTAGGGGGGGGGGCAGACGGGGGCACGTGCCCCGGGCGGCACGGTCAGGGGGCGGCAAACCGACTAATGGACCACTCATCATTTACCTCACTTGCCCGCGGAATAAATAATAGTACAAGTGCATGGCCATAGAAATACGACTGATAACCGGAGCGCGGAGTAAGTTACTGAACCATTACATTTTTTTGCATAGTTCTAAATAGGCGTCCGCAGATCACGGTCAGCAGGCGGGTGCAGCTGCGATCTGAGGAATGACGCTGTATACGAAAACTCTCTCGTCGATCTCTATACAGGGCAGCAGTGTATTATTTCAAAGTTATGTAGTTATTTCTCTATGTTAATTGATGCCAACTTAGCTGCTTTAAAGCTATATCATTTTCATGATGGACAGCTACAATTGAAAAAAAAATAAAAATAAACAATTAAGCTCCTTTTACTTGCATCAAGCGACCACGTTTTTTAAGAAAATATACAAAATAAATTGGAAATAAAACGCCTTTTTCATCCAGTGTGACTTCGAAAAAGCTGAGGCGAGTAGTCTTATTTCATTATAGAACTTAATTGATTAATATCAATACCAATAATTGATAAATTGTAACTTTTAATGACATTGCTTTTTTGCCGAGGTTAGGATGGTTATGAAACAGCTTAAGCGTTATTAGACCCCCGCTACGACGGATATACCGCAGAGCTTTTGAAAGTAGGGGGCACGCCAGTGCTTAAGACCCTTCAGAAGCTTTTTAATTCCGGAATCGGTGATGGTGCGACACCAAAGGTGAGGAGCAATGGCGTGGTGGTGTTCTTCTTCAAGAAAGGTGATTAAACCTTTTCCCTCTCTATTCAACCTATCGCAGTCTTTTCGAAAGTTGTCGGTCCATCGGGCCGGAGGGCGTCCTACGTTACGCTTGCCAAGACGCGGTCTCCGCTCCAGAACTCGTCTGCTCCAACGGCCATCGGTTCTGCGATCATTACCCACTGCCACTTCAGTTCGCTAATCTGGCGAACTATGCCGGTAATTTTAGTTCTTTTGCGGATAACATCATTTCTGATTTTATGTATAAGAGTCTCCCAACATAGCACGCTCCATCGCTCGTTGAGTAACTTTGAATTTCTGAACCAATCCGCAGTCAGTGTCCATGTCTCATCTGCGTATGTTGGTATGGGTAGGACGTATTCCTCAAAGACTTTTGTCCTTAAGCGTTGCGGAATCGTCGACGTGAAGATCTGATGTAACTTGCCTGATGCCGCCCAGCCCAAATGAATCCTCCTACTAGCTTCCCTTCCGAAATTGTGCCGGTCAAGTTTTAGCCCAAGTAAACTTATTCTTGGACAATCTGGAGAAGGACGCCACCGACGCTTATTAGAGACGCTACCGGTCTATAATTCTTCAAGAGAGCTTTATCACCCTTCTTAAAGAACGCTTGTGGACCACGCTTCCAGTGTAGTTCCCAGGTAGATGACGGCATTAAAAGAGCTCACCTAATGTCCTAAGGATGGGTTGTCCACCGGTGTTTAGGAGTTCTGTCGTAATACCGTCATCCCACGGGGCCCTTTCATTTCTCAGTTGCTTCAGTGCTGCACTAATTTCGCTAACGTCAACATCCGGCATATCCTACGTACAATGGTGCCTTAGTAGGGCACGTAGATCTTCGCTGTCTTCGGTCTGTACTGATGAGCGCTCGACAAATCCATAGAATTTCTCAACCTCTTCCAGGATCTGTTGGCGTAATGTGAGTAGTTGGCCATCTGCTATATTAAGCTTCACCAGAATGCTCCTTCCAAGTGGTTTTTGGAAAACTTTGGGCCCCCTGTTCTCCTTAATAAGGTCCTTAATTAACCTTGTATTGAAATAGTAGAATTCTCTGCGAACGAGTTTTCGTATCCGCTTGGAGAGAGCCTAATATTCCGGGTATGATAAGTTAAAGTCAAAATTCATTTATTTAAATTAGGCTTACAAAAAGCACTTATGAACGACAAAAATATACAAAAATTACATTACAAAAAAACAAATTTATTTCTTTGAACTGTTCTTTAAGAGAGTCACGTGGTCTAAGGTTGTAGATAAAAGCTCTTTTTGTAGCACAAATATTGTATCAATGTCGGCAGCCGTACCACACAACGGTAGACCATACGACATTACATTATAAAAATGACTAAAATAAACTAATCTTGCCGTTTTTACATCTGTTACGAGTTATCTTAGATATTAAAAGCTTATTGAAGAATTAACGACCCATTACGATATTGTGCCACATCTTCAAGTTATTCTCCAGAGTCATTATGATCCGTCTCGCGCATATGTTTGACGATTTCCAGCCCTCCGAACAAGCTGGGTTCCTCAAAGGCTTCAGCACCATAGACTACATATTACATACGCTGTGGCAGGTTATACAGAAGAGCGGAGAGTATAACTGACCATTATGTTTGGCGTTTGTGGACTATGAGAAAGCCTTCGATTCGATCGAGACTTGGGCTGTGTTTCATTCCCTCCAACGGTGCCTGACTTGACTACTGCTATATCGAATTGTTGAGATGTTTGTACGAGAGCGCTACTATGTCAGGCCGAGTACATGAAGAGCTTACCATTGGCTTATCATTGGCACCGAGGAGTAAGACAAGATGTAATATCTCTGAAACTGATCACAGCTGCGTAAAAAGTTGCAGCTTTGTCCAAATGTCAATCAATTTGAGGACCTATTATATAAATTAGTGAAATAATATAGGATGATAAAGGTAAAAATAAATAAAAGAGGGCGGGGGCGGCATTTCTAAATTTTTGCCCCACCCAAAAAAAATTGAAGATCCGGCGCTGGTTATTCGCGTGACATTTGGATATT
>PQWD01008801.1:0-128741 GCA_019425675.1 Leucinodes orbonalis
AATTGCGACACTGGGACGCCTATAAATGGCGGCTTGTCAGTCTAATTGTATATTCGGATGTCTGTGGTTGGAGCAGACGTGCTGGAGATGAGAGCAAATGACAGACAGGTGTTTGATATTTTTTAATGTAACGTCTCTTTTGACTTGTGATTTACAATCAAGAAATTTGATTTGATTTGAGACCTATTCTGGCAGTGAACTGCACAGGTTGAAAAGAGATGACGACTTGGCTTCTACCCACTTACGATTAAAAGACGGTTTTCAATCAATCATTTATTAAGCCATTATAATTGTTTACAAAATGTAATAATACAATTTTAGGTAGCTGTAGAATTTTAAAACATATTACTATGTCCACATAAGCTTTATTATTTAAATATATAATAAAATATAATTAGACTTTAACTGTGTCAATTAATTCTTTGGAACAATTCAAAATAAAATTTGCTACATTACAATTTTGTACACTCTTCGAGGGTAATGCCTTATTAGAACAACAACTGTAATTATAAAGCCATCAAGTTAGCTTTAATTAATAAACAGTAGTTTAACTACATCAATAATACAAAGTTGAATAAGTTATAAAGCGCTATTCTAATTCTAAACAATTTTAACGTATCTGTAATAAATAATTTTACCGTACAGTTTATTACAAGTTGCTGACAGTAGGTATTTGCAATATATCATTACAATAATACATACTAACTTCGATCATAGACGATTCGATCATCATATCAATTAAAATATAACAGTATATCTATACAAAACGAAATCCTGTAGTATTTAATACAACTTCGGGATTTGATTCAATTTAAATAATTTATTTACACATTGCAATTCTTTATTTAAATTTACATAACGTAAAATAAGAAAGCTTTCCTTGCTTAATACTTAATTTTCAGTAATTCAATAACACAAGAAGCCAAATGTGGGAATGTTTAATATAGAACTGTGAATATACAGTTATTTCATATAAAATATTTTGCACGCTCAGACATTCGATATATCATCGCGAAATGTGATCTCTGATATCTCATTAACCAGCGGCGACATGTGGTAGTGTGGACAATGCATTAATTTTCTTTCTTTGACGTGGATTCCTGATAAGTCGGGAGATGATCCTAGAACCAATTGAACAATAATTAGACAAAACAAAACTTCTAATCCTTTGAACGCCAGGGATACAGACACAAAAAAAACTATTGTTTCTGGCGCCTTTAGGTGTCATTGGCGTTAAAAATGGACTCTCATATTAGCGAATCATTACCTATAAATCAGGCAAGGGCAGACTCTCACACTCATTACTCCCTTTCTCATCATCCTTATATAATTTAGTTTTAAATTGACAGGTGGAAGCATCGGAACTATTTCACACTCACTGTCACTATAAAATAACAATAATAACAAATAACTGGATAGTGAATCCAGATTATATATAGTTCTATAAAAAACAAAACTGAAGATTTTTACTTTATTCCTAAAGGTATTTTGGTTGTTTATTTATATACAAGGTAAAAGTATAATCAATTTACAAAATTGAAATTAACAAGCTAGGATTCTAGGGCTTCGTTGGAATTATTTTTTAACTTCATATGTAAAAAACAATACATAAAATTTACTACAAATGTTTTAGATACGTCTGAGAATACATTGAGTGTTTAAGGGAATAATGTAATATACTGAAGTGAACACATACTAGTGATTAAGTACTTACATTGTATGGCGGTGGCACATAGGCAGTCTGCGGCCTGTTAGGGTCGTAGTACGCACTCTGTGCTGCCTCTGCAGCTTTAGCATCTGCAAATTTTAATACAACTACTGAACTAATCGACTAAAAGATACCAAATAACAATGATAATGCACTAATTGCTACATAGAAATTTATATAATTTAATACATTATTACGTTACGATATTTTTTAATAAAATACTGAAATAAGTTTAATAGTATTTCTAGTGATTCAACTACAAAGTACTGCGTAATTAAGCGCAAATCAATATTTGCACATTTAAATGGCATATAAAGCAAATACACAAGCACTGCTATCTCTTATCAACTTTACTCACTAAGAGTCAGGAGCCACGGCATTCTCTTTAATCATTAAACAATAACATAAAATAACATTAATGGTTTGTTATTAATCAGATATCGTTTTTTATTTCAATTTAGAATTTCAGAAATTTAACCTTTCGAATTTTTGCTGATCAATGAATTCACTTCAGAATTGCATTACTTTTGAATTTGGAATGTTATCTCACCACTAGACGACATGCCAGCGGGGCTCCTGGTGGCACGCCTGGCCCGCCGGATGTCGGGTGCACCGAAACCGCCGGGTATCCGGGTGGGGCGGACGGGTTGCCGGGGTAACCGGGCGGCGGCCCGTAGCCCGCACCTGTAGGCGAGCCGGCTGCCCCCGAGAAACCGGGCAGCGGGATAAGAAGCGCCGCCGACTCCCGGGTACGGCGGCGGTTGTTAGACCGAACACGGAGTTCGGCGGAGGCTGGTCGGGGAATGCCTGTAATACAAAGTACGTGTGTGTGTAGAGCGTGGGAGAGCCGTGCTTCGGCACGAATACAAATATAATATAAATATCCACTGACATTCAAACAGCGCCATCTAGATCCAAACTAAGCAATTAGCCTGTAATATGGGTACTAAACAACGAATAAACATACTTATATATTTTTTTGTAAATACATACATATTTACATAGAAAACCATTACAAACAGACATGTTCATGCACACAAGTGTTTGTACTGCCTGGGGATCGAACCGACATCTCAACCACTTGCACCAGATGGGTCAGTTGAGATCTAACATCGTAATGTCGTAGTGTTCTAATGCAATATAAATTTAGTAAATAAGTTAATTTAATAAAATTCAAAAAAGTAGCTCGATGATCTATCAGCAAACATCCTATTAAAATATAAACCCATTCAACTCTCTCACGCAATTGAAAACTATTATTCTGTCTCGAAGTAAAGCGTTCAATCAAAAGTCTTAATCTTACTTCACCATGGTCTACAAATTCAATGTAATGTTCAGCATACGTACAGTGTACGGTGGCACCCAGCCGTAAACCCTTGCGGCGGGGGGCATACGCCGGCGGCGGCGCGGCGTACCACGGGCCGGAGGGCGGCGTGTACGGCGGCGGCGGAGCATCGCGGCGTTGTGCCGGGAGCTACAGATACCATTAAATTAGTTAATCTTATTAGCTCTATGCTGTACACGGCAGTTTGCCTCGTTACTGTCGACAAAAAAAGTAAAGGTATGGTAGACGCCGATATTCATTTCATTTTCATCCATTCAAAATTTTATTTTAATTAACCATTTATTTTTGCCTTCTTAGTTTGAAGTCGGTAGGTTTTGTTAAAAATATTTCTTTTAAATTTGAGGGATTTATATTAAAAGTAATCACTAGATTAATATACTAATATATAGTAGTAGTTGCTCTGAGTCGATTTTTTTATCCAACCCTGACTTCCTTATCATGCAACCACCTCTGAAGTATCCTCTTTCTAACAAAAAATTATCATAAAAATTGTTTTATAAACGACAGAGATATCCGCGAACAAACATAAAAAACATACCTATTTTCAAATTACACTAAAATTAAACCAACTTTAAAAAACAAGGTTGGTTTTTATTATATTTTAATTTTGTTTTGTTTTGTTGTAGGAAAATGAAAGTCTGCAGTTCACATATATCTTAACTGTAATGTTTAAAGGCTAGACATACATAACATATGTAGCTGAGATATAGACACATCAAATATCAATCAAACAAATACAAGCAATCAAGCTTGAGAGAGATCATATTATGTAAGGTTGAGAAGTATAACTCACTCCAATAATCCACAGTAATAACAAAGTGTTTACAAGACTGAATTTTAATTTGTAACTTACCAAGATGAGCTGCTTTCAACATAGCCTGGCCAAATTCTATTGCACCACCAGTCTTGAAAGTTAGTTTAAATTTAACTTCACCAATGAAGTTCCCATTGGGCTGTGCACGCACTTTACCTTTATATAATTAGCTCCAAACATTGGTTGTTCTACAGTTACCTGTAATTTTATAAATTAACCATTTAGTGGCCCAAGTCATCAAGTAGTGATAGTATTTCTTTAGGGATAATCTGAATAAATACTTACATCTTGTAAGGCGATAAAAGGAAAACTAAATGATCGAAACTGGATCAGAGTTACTCTTGGAGTTGAAGATCATGCGATGGGTTGTTAGGTACATACGCCCATGTTTGGTTCCTTTAAAATCTGCAGTATCATTACCATACAATTCCACTGTCACATTATCAGAGAATAGAATTATGCTGTGAACCAAAGAAAGCCACACATTATTATAATGTTCCTCGTGAGACCTTGTTGAAGCAATTGTGACAACATGAGGAAGTTGGTTTAATTTTAGTGGATTAGAGCGTCGGTGGCTCAGTGGTGTGGACTGTCGCCTTCCTACCGGGAGGGCTGAGGTTCAAATCCCGACACGTACCAATGTATTTTCGAATTTTCGAAAATATATGTACGTTATCCGACGCTCTTACGGTGAAGGAAAACATCGTGAGGAAACCTTCATGCACGCCTGCGAAGAGATTCGAAGGTTGTGTGTGAAGTCGTCCAATCCGCACTGGGCCCGCGTGGACGACTAAGGCCTAATCACCCTATACGGGTAGGCTCGTGCCCCTCGGTGGGGACGTTTAATGAGCTGATGATGAGGAAGATAGCTGGTTGAAGTTGGATGCAGGCTGATCAGGGAACTGGGCGAGGCCTATATTTAGCAGCTGACAATTGAGTTGACAGTATATGTTGAATAAGGTGATATGATTGATTTGATTTAATAATATAGCAATTATAATGTTCAAGAATTTATAATAATAATATTCATGGTCATCCACTAAAATATCCACCATGTTCTAAATAATATCTATAATATCGACCATATTCTAAATAAATATGTCAATAATCTTTATCAAGTAGGTAAACGACAGACATAAAAATAGATTAGTGGTTTTCTATTGTGGTCAACATGTTAAATGTCCCAGTATGTTATTGTCATAGACATTTCTACTATCAGTACTTCAGCCATACAAAATCCACTGCTTGACAATGTTAATGATTAAAACTTTGTGGAACTTCACACCATAAGCCACAGAGCTGGTCCACCGGATATTGCTCACCATAAACAATAAGTGCAGTAACACATGTCCCCAATATACAGAAAGACAATTTAGAACAGCCAAAAGGTTTCTGTGAATAGATAATTATAGGGAATATTTATTTCGAAAGTTATCATTTCAAATAGACACATAAGAATGATCCTCGTTTAATTATCCCAACACACAATACCGCAGCATTTCGTGGTAGTTTTCGGTATGCTGCTACGAAATTCTGGAATAATATTCCTCCACCTATTTGTAACTCCCAAACCACTGGTTCATTTAAAATTAATTTTAAAATGCATCTGCTTAATTTACAACATCTCTTGTAAAATCTTATATATATGTATGTATGTGTATGTATATGCATGTGTGTATATATAGCTTGCTGTTGTAATATTCATTATGTGCATATCAACATTGTTTTAGTATAGGTATATGTATCTACAATAAATGTATCTAGTGTGTTTTCATATTATTATTCTTACGTGTATGTTGTGTTTATTATTATATTTACATGTGCTGATTGAGTTTTGAGTGAGATATATACTTTTGTATTGATATATATTTGTCCATATACCCTTCGATAAACTTATAATATGTGTATTATGTAAAGTGTGTATGTAGTAGTCTCTCTTTGAAGGTAGCCATGGAAGACCAGTGTCATGGTGTCTTCATCACTATGGCTATTGCTGAGTGGTATACGGTTGTGTCTTTAGATTTATGTTTAAGGTAATATTGTGTGCTGTCACAGAATAAATATTTCATTCTTACAATATGTGTCATAATTCATTCAACATTCAACACAAACCTTTTGGTTGATAGGTAAGTCAAGTCAGGATGTAATATTACTATAAATAGTTCACCAATAACATAATTTAACTATATTATTAGCAAATCTTTCATTCAAGTTGCTTACTTAAACATTGTTAATTAATTACGAGTGCTTGTAGTTCCTGAAATCATCAGGTTTTTTTTAAATTAAATTAGCTGTTACTGAAATATGAGTGGCAACCAATTTTGTAGCATTTGTTTATTGTGAGTAAGGTTTTCTAGAGCTAATCTAGATAGAGGGTTTTCTTAAATTCAACCAAAATTGTGCAACATAGTGCACAAAAAGAATCTTTTATAAAAACGGTAGGTATGCAGTTAGATATCAAAAATTTCACAAGTCATAATGCGGGGTTAGTTACTACGTTTTATATAGAATATATTAATAACACACTGATTTGGCAATGCTAGTTACTTTCATTTGTTAATCTCTTAAAATGATTTCATTATATGAAGCGGAATAACGTCAAAAAAAATAACTACCTAGTTGTTGTAGAATGTTCTGCCTAGAATTCGAACAAAATCAATGAGATAAACAAGACCAGATGACTCACCATTCTCCAGCATGTATTAGGACACCGTGATCAGCGTGAGCAGTATTAAGAGACATTATGGTTTATATTTTTACTTGATACACAGGCTTTGTGGTTTATTGATTTTTTGATGTACCAAGATTTGAGACACAATATAAATACATTAAATTAGAAAGCGATTACACCACTTTAAAATCAATCAACAAATTTGACAGTTGGATTTGACACTGACAGTTCACACCAAACAAATATTTTTTTCATTTATTCGTTCCATTTGGATCACCTAATATCATACATGCATGGATATGTCATACATGCAGTAATGCCTCAACATCAGTTGAAATTATTTATTTCATTAATGAATTAATAATAAGGACTATGTGATATGGAGTGTATGATAGATGATACTTGAATACTTTACTAGTTACAGTAAAGCCGTGGCACTTAACTGAGACCTTATGTGGACCTCTTGAGAGAACTCAAAGTGACCGTTGCATTGTTTTTATTTCATTTGCCAACACTTGCACTTGTTCACGAACACAAAATGGTTAATAATCCACCGTTATTACACATCAACATTTAATTAAACATAAATTGTATGAAATCCTTAGATTAAGCATGTACTAGATGTAGTCATAAGACGTGCCGCTCTATATCATTGTAATGCAATACACGTCATGTATCTTTGTCTATCACACGAATCCTAGTTACGAGTAGAAGAGACGGTTGATAGACGTTTGACAACTCTGACGTCGTGTCATTTTGTGGCCTCCAAAGGGCCAAAACATTACGAGCTGTCGTGCAAATTTTCACAAAGTGTCATAATTTTAATAAATATCTTGAAAAGAAATAAGTAAACGTAGAAAAATGTCGTGTTCTGCGGTAAATTGTTCTTCAAGGACCACAAAGGAGTAAAGACCGGAATATCATTTCATAAGTAAATATTTGACGACATTTTCATTCATATTACGTACTTGTAATGAGACTTATGGATAAAAAACATGTAGTAGTAGACTTTAAATAATGTAGACATACATTAGCTTGTATTAATTGTAGAAATTACGTCTAAAACAATTAATATTATGCATGAAAATTTAAGGATGTTACATAGTGATGTACCAACATAGAATTTAATTCCATCGATAGTATTTCTTTAACAGTTTCTTTTATACAAATTATTGAATGCTGACTCACTGTAGATATCTGATTAAGGACAAAAACAATTGCAAATTGATAATGGCCATTGAATAACTACTTACTGAGTTTCTTGCCAGAGTCTTCTTAATATAATCAAATCTTTGAACGCGGTCACGTGGTAGATCAAAATACTTTTTAATTTCTTTTTAGGGTTACGTAATCAAACAGCAAAAAACAGAACCCTTATAGATTCGTCATGTCTGTATGTTTGTCCGAATATCACATCAACTTTTCTCAGAAATTTAAAACTATAAAAATATTGTTATAATTTTGCAAGAACATATTGTGTTCTGTAATCCACATTATAATTTTAACAAAAAAACATGAAAAAAAATGTTTTTAGGTCGCATATTTTAAACTGAAACTTTTTTTCATGATACCAGTATTGTGGGTTATCAATGTAGGTATGTATGGGTCTTTAAAAATGATAATGAGGCTTTCAGTAATATTTTTAAATAAAATAATTTTTAAGTTTGAGTTTGTGAGTGTTTTAAAATTTGTTATTTTACCGTAAAAATATAATATAGTCTATTTAATACCTACCAATAATATTTTTTTATTTGTTCCAAAATCATCTAATTTTTCACCCAGGAAGACCAAACTTCAAAATATTGCGTATAAAATTTATATATGGTAACGCTTTATTTTAATTTTTATTGTAGATAAAATTAACAGCGTTGCTGATCTGACTCCATGTTATTTTAACACAATTTATAATCATCTAATTCTTGCAGGTGCGACGACGACGCCCGGCTTAATTCTAGCAATATGTTCGATACCAAGGTCACATCCCTAGTGACGCACACTAATACAAATCTGTAACTGCACACTAACAAAAATTAGACACCGCCTTTCAAACACAGTCTGTCTACCTCATAATATGTCTATGGAAATCAGACAAAACCGATGACATGAAACTTCACTTCCCATGACTTTCCCGCCAAAAATCTACACCAAACAAAATTTGAGCGGTTTAAATTTTTATACACAGTTTTGACATGTACATTTAATCAATATTAATTTGTTGCTAAGTTAAAATATACATAGGATTTTATATACATTTTTATACTTAATTAATGGAAACATTATATATATAATTTAGTTTGTAGCTTAGGTAAGTATATGTATGTTTCCTTTGCTATTATCTATAAATCATTTGTCAACAAAACTGACGTTTGTTTTTAGATAGGTTTTAGCAAGTTGTTAGTTGGTTTTTAGGCTATGATAAAAATGTAAATAAATTTATATAAACACTAAACACTATCTCTTTAAAGTTAGTGATATAAACCGCGAAATAATTTAAGTTATACTTACGTCCATGGCTTAAAATTTACGATATTGTATAAAATTGTTAATATATTTTTTATATATTTTAACAATTATGGATGAAAAAGATACTGCTCAATCAGGCCACATTAAAGCTATTCACAAAGTACTATTCTAAAATATGTTCAGGACAGGTATTTATAATTATTAACATACATACAAATGGCGCTGAGGACAGATGGCGCTGCCGTCCATGTAAACATCGGCTCTGTATATTTTTTGCTTTTAAAAATAATTAAATACATTCAGTTGATGTAAATGTTAAATAAAACATTAGAGAAAAGTGCAACAAATATCTTCAAGTGATATCTTCAAATAATATCAAGTGAATAACCAATTATGGGACAGCGAAAATAGTGAAAGTACATAGATCCTAAACCGAAGTATTCGTGCATTGATTAGTGAACTGTGACTGTGATTTTAACAATAAACTGCCTGAGTAACAGTGTTCCCTACCAGTATAAAATAATATCCTCAAATAAGAACTTAAAGTGGTAAAGTAATCAGATAACCTTTTATTTTTCTCAAGTGACGGTACGTTGTGAATATCTTTTATCAAATTCACCGATTCAAACTTGTAAAGAACTGACACTCGACTGAATAACAACGTTAATTTCAAAACTCTATTAAAAGTACGACTAGCACTGTGAGTAAACCGAACACTTAAAATTTGACGAGAGATTCAAGCGTGGGTTCAAATCCCAAGTGACAAAGACTTTTTTCATATTTAATTTAGTGATTACTACGAGTATAATGGAAAATAAGACATTTTACGCTGAAGATCACATCACGTTTCGTAAAATATTTCCAAGATCGAGATCAGAAATAAATTTATCTTTAAGTAAGGACTATGACAACAGTAATTTATTTAACTCGACAATGGTTGATGTACCATCACTCAATAATGATACATACACAGATGACTTAAATCAAGAACTAAAAACATTAAAATTAAGAATGAAGAGCGCGGACGAGGAAATAGACAGATTAAATATAGAAAATATTGAGTTAAAAGCAGTTCTAAATGAACAAAGCAAGAAAATTGAACTATTAAAAACTTTATGTATTGATAGGACACCAACAAAAGGAAAACAACTCGCAACTCCACTGCGCAGAGTTTTATTTATGCACTCAAATATATCGCGGTCCTCTCCAATACATCTAGATAAAAGCGTTTGTTTTAATTCTGATCGAAAAATATCCTGTAAAACTCAACAAAAACCAAAGATAAGTAATGATACAAATAAAATTCTGGAACACTTACCGACCAAAAGCCCCGTACCTTGTAATATGGATATAAATCTCACAGTAAAACAATACTCAAAACAAAAAAAAACAAGTGATAATTATCTCGGACCACCAAGGTCATGGGGTCAGAAAATTTTTATCTAGCCTTATTGGTCCTGAGTATCAAGTCACAAGTTACCTAAAACCCGGGGCAGCGTTAGGTGATATTCTTACTCAAGCAAAATCTGAAATTAAAAAATTATCAAAAAATGACTATATAATACTTTTATGTGGTACAAATGATAAAAATCCTGACTACTTTCAAATCCGACTTAATTTATGGTTGAATTCTGTAACACATACAAACGTTATTGTGAGTGAAATACCTAAGAATATGTATTTAAATGAACAAAAATTGAATTATACTTTGAAATTTATTTGTAATAATTATGAAAATGTATTATTTATGAATATGAATTACAGTGTTCATTTGCCATATAAACGTGAATTTGTACTGAACTTAGCTAGATCTTTGTTAAAAGAAATTTTGTACTTAAATTATAAATTTAAACATGATCAATATAAACAACACTTATCACAGGTATCTAGCAAAAGGAAATATGTCGAGCGTTGCACGCAAACAAATTTGACATTAAATAACTACTATGACGAGTGTACCAATGATAATACTAATAATAATTCAAATAATTGCATATATTTCAGTGATAATAAATTAAATAATGATGACATTTCTGTAAATAATTGTGATAATAACATTAACAAAATTGACCATAATATCTGTAATAATAATAACATTTCTATAAATAATTGTGATAATGCCACTGATAAAATTAACCAAGTTAACAATTGTAATAATTTATTTCGTGTATAATAATCTATTTATTTTGCATCAAAATATCGCTGGTCTCATTAGTAAATCCGACATGCTTTTAGTATCTTTGAATGAATTGACTCAAAAGGGCAAAGCAATAGATGTTCTATGCATTACAGAACATAATATGACTGTGAATGATATTCAGATTCTAGATATATGTAACTATAAATTGGCTTCATATTATTGCAGACACAATAGACATGGCGGCGCATGTATTTTAGTAAAAAATAACCACACTTGTAGGTCCATTGATGATATTAATAAACTATCAGTTCCAAATGTAATAGAGTGTTGTGCTATTGAACTAATTCAATAAAATATGTGTTATATGCGTTTATCGTCCACCAAAAAACAATAGTATAAATATTGAATCATTTCTTTATAACCTAAATAAAATTTTAAATAAAGTTATAAATAATAACAAGAAAATAGTGTTGTGTGGTGACTTTAATATCGATATTTTAAAAACCACAAATTTCCCAATCCATCGACATGGTTTTTTGAATATACTTGCAAGTCATAATTTAAAACCTCATTTTCAAGTTCCAACACGACCAGTCAGTGGTAGGTGTATTGATAACATAGCACATAACATAAAAGGCTGTACTGGTGATATTATTGAACTTGCAGTATCAGACCATAAAGCTCAAATCATTAAATGTCCAGTAAAGAAAACATGCACCCTTAAAAATTGGTTTGTCATGAAACGAGACTACTCTGTTGAAAATAGGCTTATATTCAATAAATACCTTAAACAGCTTAGCTTCAGTGAAGTTTATGCTACAAATAACCCCAATTTAGCATTCACTAAATTTCATGAGCTTTTTAAACTAATATATGACCTTTGCTTTCCTTTAATTAAGATAAAAGTACACTCGCAGACTGTCCCTAAATGGTTAAGTAGGGGTATTAAACTATGTTGTAAACGGAGACGTGAACTTTTGTGGAAATATAGAACTTGCCCCAGTGTGAACAATAAAAATAAGTTTAAGTTATATTCTAAACGTTATAAAACCGTGATTAAATCGACTCAAAAAGCACAGAATAACTTTTATATGAAGACGTCCACTAATAAGTCCAAAGCAACATGGAATATAATAAATAAATCAAAAACTAATCTGCCTAAAGAAAATATTAATAGAATTAAATTAAACGACCGTGTTATTAGTAATCCCAATGAAATCGCGAATGCTTTTAACAACTTCTTTATTGACGAAGTTCAGGCTGATGTAAAAAATAAAAATAATTATGACATTCCACTTAATAATAACATTAATTCAATTTTTATACAACCGATTATTCCCTCTGACATTAAAAATATAATTAATACATTAAAAAATACTAATAGTGCTGGTTATGATAACATAAAAAAATAATTATTAAAGATGTTTGTGATATTATTTCTCCTATTTTGACATTTATAATAAATTTATGCATAGAACAAGGGATTTATCCAGAATGTTTAAAATATACTATAATTAAACCATTATTTAAAAAGAAGACAATGAGAACATGCATATTATAGACCTATAGCTCTTATACCAATATTCTCTAAAATATTTGAAAAAGTTATTTATAATAGTCTTTACGGGTTCCTCGAAAAATACAATATTCTGACTCCCGAACAGTACGGCTTTAGAAAAATAAATCTATAAATACTGCGATATATCATTTTCTTCATAAAGTTATTACAAACATTGATGGTAAAACTCCAACAGCCGCGTTATTTATGGATATGTCCAAAGCTTTTGATTATGTAGATCATAACATTCTTATGCGAAAATTATATGCTTATGGAATTAGAGGAAATATCTACGATTTGTTAAAATCTTACTTATCGGGTAGGAAACAATGTACTAGAATCACCAGAATGGATCTCAAATCAAAAATAGAAATGTTTTATGATTCTAAATACAGAGTGGTAAGGTATGGTGTTCCCCAAGGAAGTGTGTTAGGACCTTTATTGTTTCTTGTTTACATTAACGACATGCCTTCTGTAACAAGACATTGTATGACATTGTTTGCTGATGATAGCACTATCCTCTTTAGTAATAATGATTTGACAAATTTAAAAATTGAAATAAGTATGACATTGAAATCTATAATAAAATGGCTTGATAATAATAATCTTAAAATTAATTTAGATAAAACTGTTTTAATGAACTTTAGATTGAAAAAAAGTGATATTCCGAGGCTTCAAGTTGACTACAATAGCAAAACAATTAAAGAAACTGAGTCTACAAAATTCCTAGGCCTTCATATTGACGAAACCTTAAAGTGGAAACCCCATGTTGAGAATGTATGTAATAGATTAAGTAGATTTTCTTATGCTTTATATAAATTATCTAAAGTAACTACTGAGACCGCATTACTGACTGCTTATCATGGATACGTCGCTTCGACTTTGCGGTACGGCATAGTGTTTTGGGGAAACTCGACAAATAAAATTGATGTATTTAGAGCGCAAAAACAATGTTTAAGATCAATGTTCCAACTAAAACGAACTGACTCCTGCGTACCATTTTTTAAAAAACACAAAATACTTACTTTACCGTGTATTTACATATTCGAGTGTGCCGTTTTTGTTAAACAAAATCTCAATTTATTTGATTTTAGAACACGTGAGCGACATAAACATAACCTCTGTATGGTTGCATGTAAGTCTACACTTATGAGTCAAAGTTTTTTCTGCAATGCCCCACGGATATATAATAAGGTGCCAGAGTCAATTCGTAACGAAGATGACATATGTACCTTTAAAAGCAAACTCAATAAATTGTTAACAGAAAAATGTTATTATGAAATTAACGCGTACCTACTTGACAAAAATGTGTGATTATAATATGAGATTGTAAATGAAATAAGAGTCCGATGTACTAATGAGCGCTATTTGACCATCTGTTTTCTGTTGTATGCCCGAGAGGCGGGACACAGTGTTTCTATATTATTTTTTAAAATGTACCATCTCTTTACCTGTGATTCACAATAAATACATTTTGATTGATTGATTTGATTTGATTTGATACAATAAATAAAAAAAATAGTTTGAGTTACCCAAGCCATCAATACTCAAAACAGTATTCATATATAATTGTTCTTTTTCCTCTAAAATTATCCAAAACATTACACACTATAACATAAAATGGGGGCATTATTTGCTACTCTAGTTGCATTACGATTGGACTAATCTTACATACATAAAGTAGAATCAGAACTTAGAACAAAAATCAATTTCCATTATATTTTCAAAGATTTTTTTCTATAAAGGTAGTGCTTAGTTTAGCTGTTGCTGTCAAGGAATTAGTAGAAAACTCATTGGATGCAGGAGCTACAAATATTGAAGTTCGCTTTAAAAATTATGGTACTGAGTTAATAGAAGTATCAGATAATGGCTCCGGTGTGACAGAGGATAATTTCGCAGCTTTAAGTAAGTAGCCATAGAATATATTTACCTATAATAATTAACAAATAATATGTTTGAATAGTTTTAAAATTATAAATTTATTTCAGCTTTAAAATATCACACATCTAAATTGACAGATTATTCTGATCTTCTTGGTGTTTCTAGTTTTGGATTTAGAGGTGAAGCTTTAAGCTCTTTATGTGCACTTTCTAATTTAATCATTACAACTCGTCATCAAAGTGCTGCATATGGTAAGACATCTTTCCAATAAAAATTGCCATATGCATGATGAAAAAGGTCTAGATAATTCCTTTTTTACTTAGTATATAATCTAGTGGCAAATATTATGTATTTTAAGTTTATAATCACAGAATATTAAACTTATTTATGCCTTATCACCTTATAGCTACAAGAATAGAGTATAATCATAAAGGAGATATAGTTAAAAAGTCTGCTTGTTCACGTCAAGTAGGCACAACTGTAACTCTTTCAAATCTTTTTTCATCACTACCAGTGAGACAGAAGGAATTTCACAAAAATGTGAAACGGGAATTCACCAAAATGACACAGTTATTATATGCATATTGTCTAATATCTGTGGGAGTAAAGTATGTTTATTTTATTGCAAGTTTAAACTGATGTATGCTCAGGGTATTCTTATTTTTAATTCTTGAAAAAATATTTTAGGATAACATGCACCAATCAGACCTCTACAAATCCAAAATCAGTCATTGTTGCCACTCAAGGTTCAAAATCATACAGAGATAATATAGCATGTGTATTTGGAATAAAACAATTGCAAACAATAATGGAAATAAAGCCCGAATTTGTGACTAATATCAAAGATAACATATTCAAAGGATTATCACAGGAAAATTATAGAATTGAAGAAGAACAAACTATAGAAGAAATTGAAATATGTCTTTCAGAGGATTCTAATGATGCAGAAAAATCTGAAAGTAATGATACCATTAGTAATTCACAAAAATCACAAGGGCACAAAAATGGTATACAACCTATAGAGTTCACTGGTTTCATTTCATCATGTGCACATGGTAGTGGCCGTTCAAGTAGCGACCGACAATTCTACTTCATTAATTCAAGACCATGTGAACCCCCTAAAATAATCAAAATCATCAATGAAATTTACAGGCAGTATAATCCAAATCAATATCCTTTTGTATTTTTAAATGTTAATATAGAAAAAGAATCTGTAGATATAAATGTGACTCCAGATAAAAGGAAAGTGTTTTTAACAAAAGAGAAGATAATATTAGAAATTCTTAAAACATCTATACTAAAACTATTTGAAAGTATACCAAGGACACTACAAGTTGATACTTCTGCAAGCATTTATAATAAGCATTCATATGAAGTAAACACTGAGACAAATCAGACTAAAATATTTAATTCATTCCTGCAACAGTTTAATAATAAATCAAATATCAGCAGGTATATTAAAGAAGAACCAACATCTGAAAAACATGAACTGAAAAGAAAATATAGTTCCATGCTCGATTTTGTAACGCCAAAGTCTGCTAAGTTAGTCAAAAATGATGAAGCTAATACAAATGAAAATGAGTTTAATCGAAAAGTTTTAATACAATCCAAGGAAGAATTTGAATTGAATCAAAATGAGCCGAATTGTTCATCTTCTTCATTGTCATACACATCTGAAAATAATTCTGAAATCAAAATTAATTTGGTTGAAACTAAACACACTGCACTTGATGAAATAAAAGAACATGCTTGTGATGAAGTTGTAACCACAAATAAATGTGAAAAAATAAATAAATTACTTACTTGTGAAAAAGAAGTTATGTATTTGGAATATACTGATAATTTACCAGATACTCAGATAAGAAAAGAAGATGATATTATGACAGAAAAAACGCACACTATAATTTGTAAGTCTTCAAGTTCATATACAAAATCAAATACAACAAGCCCAAAAATGAAAATACAGAACCAGAAAGTTGTAACAGATAGAGAGGATTTGGGAAAATATGACAGAAAATCCATTAATTTAAAAACATCACTCCAACATATTAAATACTTATCTGATATTTACATAAAAAATAAACATAAAATAACTCCAGAAAGAGTCAAATTCAAAAGTATTATAAATCCCGTATACAATAAAAAATGTGAAGAAGAATTAAGTAGAGAAATATGCAAAGAATCTTTCAAAGAAATGAATGTTGTAGGGCAGTTTAATTTAGGTTTCATCATTACACGTTTAGATGATGACCTATTTATTATTGATCAACATGCTACTGATGAAATTTACAATTTCGAAACCCTACAGAAAACTACTGAATTGACAAGTCAAAAACTAGTCGTGTGTAAGTAACAAGGTCTTGTGCTAAGTTATGTTATAAAACAATTATATGTATATACCTATGCTAATATATATTTAATAATTTAATTCAGGCCACAGCAACTGGAACTTACAGGTGTTAATGAACAGATATTATTGGATAATTTAGTAATTTTCAAGAAAAATGGTTTTACTTTTGAAATAGATGAAAATGCTCCACCAACTAAAAGAGTTAAACTTTTGACTTTGCCTATGTCTAAAAATTGGATATTTGGTAAAGAAGACATTGAAGAACTTTTGTTTATGCTTAGGGTAAGTTGCAAGTTGCAAGGGGGTGTAAAACTAAAATTAGCTTGTATTAAAGTTGGTATCTTTCATAAAACATCTGCTTAGTTCATAATTTCTCTTTATATTATTCAAGGAATCACCATCATCTGAATATTGTAGACCTAGCAGAGTCAGAGCAATGTTTGCTTCTCGAGCATGTAGGAAATCCGTGATGATTGGTACAGCTTTAAGCAAGGCAGATATGAAGACCCTTGTTGTTCATATGTCAGAAATTGATAAACCCTGGGTGAGCAATAATAATATATACATTTTATAAGCTATAAAGCCATCACATTATGATGATAAGAACAAAACTGAGGTATGGTACCATAGTATATTATAAAGAAACAAGTTATCTGGCCCCATTTAAGCTGGGTTTCTAGGTACTATAAATAAACAATAGCAAAAACATACCAAAGCACACATTTCTGTAAGCATCTCAACCATTACACCGAATGGGTAATAATAATACTAATAATAATATATATATTTTTAGAACTGCCCACATGGAAGGCCGACCATAAGACACTTAGTGAATTTAGCTATGGTTCATACAAAGGATCACGGTGACTAAAAACTGATCAAATTTTTGAAATTATAATTATATTAATGTGATTTAATAAAATGCAAATCATGTAAGAACAAGAATTTACAAGAAACAATAAAAAAATGTTACAGTATAATATTAATCTTTATTATTAAACACTTATTGATTTAAATATATTAAATCCTGTATGAGCTGTAGTAACTATTACTCCTGGCATTTGCTTGTGCCAATGTAATTCTTTGATGTCAGACTGTCCCTGATGTATAAACAGCAATTGAGGAGGAAGATTCTGCAAACAAAATAAACTTTGTTTTTGAGAACTGAACTTATTTTTTTCATACTCGACAAATGGAAAATTATACAAATTTATAAAGCAGGTAATGAATAGTGAAATAAAGATTGGTCATAATGGGAATATATGGGATTATTACCTTTAACTCCTCATCAATAACTTCATCATCATCCCGCTCAACAGCTAAATCCCAAAGTGCCACTTGATTATCTTCACCAGCAGAGGCAAGGACACTTGGCTCTGTCCAGTGCCATTCCACAGATGTCACGGGTGCTGTATGATGTTTAAATGTGCCAACTGGAGTGTTGTTTGTAAATTGTCTCAAATCCCAAATATGGAGAAAACCATCATCACCACCTGGCAATTAATATTTGGGAAAATAAATTAATTTCCTAAATGTTATGTAACTGTATAAAATAAATATATTATTTACTTACCACTTGCTATAAATGGTTCTTTAGAATTCCATGATATAACATTGATATCACTTTGATGTGCATTCTCACTAGTCAGCATGCATGCTTTTTGTGGTGGAGCTCTGGTATCCCAAATTCTTATTGTTTTATCTACAGAACATGATGCTAGGACATTCCTGGAAAATATTTGATGTATTATTTATATTGATAAGGGCCACCCTTCATATCTTTTCTCAATGAGTTCTATGTTAGTGGTGCTGGTTTCCGCACTTAGTCCATACAGTAGACCATTGTGCGTGAGCCATGGCGGCCTTCTGGTCACTCCAGCCAGCCCACCTCTCTCATTGAGTTTTTTCATATCGGATTCCCCACACTGATCCAATGCCTGATGGTTTGCTACCCTTATGTTTATTTTGAATATAAAATATATAACTAAATAACATAAACCTTTTAATACCAAATTTATTTAAGCTTATTACATACCTTTCATTAGGTGACCATTGTATGTCTTCAACAGAGTTTGTATGTCCAACTAGTGGACGCTGGTCAACATCCCAAGTGCCAGCTTCATTTGGCTTCCAAATGTGAATATCTCTTCTACAGTCACCTGTAGCCAATACCTATAACATTCAATTAATTTTAAAATTTACTCTCACCAATTTACAATAGAAGCTATCATGCAGTAACTTACCCCAAGTTCAGTTGGACACCAGTCTAAGCCAAAGCCTTCCTGTTGGTGTCCATTAAATGAAAATAGAGGTTTTACAGGATTAGTTACGGTATCCAAATTGTAACGCTCCAGTAGTAAGGGGTCATCAACAGCTTGTAATTGCTGTGTTATGTTCCAAATGTCAACTCTCCCAAGCTCTGACCAACTGGCTGCTAATGCAGAGTTTCTGAAGTTAGTTGCCTGGAAGACAATATTCACAATATATTTTTTAAATCTTATTTGTATAATGGCAAACAATGTAATTATATACAGGTAGCAGGTATACACATAACATACCCGTATCCTATTAACACATCCTTGGTGTTTAATAAATGCAAAGGTCATGAGGGGTTTCTTTTCTTCATCTTCTTCCTCATCATCATCTTCACTTTCAGACTCCTCATCATTTTCTGGTTTAGTTGTAGGATGCAAGTTTGACATTTTAATAACTAATAAACTGAAATGATACATGTTTTTCTTGTGAAACTTAGGAATTGACATGAATGTATCATTATGATGGTGGCTCAATGGTGTGGACTGTTGTCTTCTGATCGGGAGGGTCCAGACTCGTTTTATATCTGTGTGATCCGACATTCTTACAGTGAAGAAAACCATAAGGAAACCTGCGCACATCTGCGAAGAGATTCAAAGGTCTTGTATGAAGTTCAATCCGCACTGGTAGGCTTGTGCCACTTGGTGGGGATGTTTAATGAGCTGATGATTAAGTATCATTATGATGGATTAAGCAACATAAAATTGGATACATATCCATGTAGTAATGAATTTGTAAGGGACTCTATACTTTGCTGTCATAAATATGATTGTTGTACATAACAATCATTCAAAATAAATAAGACTATTGATAATTATATTAACAACAGTTTGTAAGTGCTGTTTACCTGTTCAAATGTGCACTAGAGGCTTGTGTTCCAGCTACCATGTAAGCAGTCATTGGAAAATCGTTTCTATCGTTGCCAAGATTATCAGGAACAATATCGAAACTAAGACATGGAGCCCCGGTTTGAGCTTGATGTAACATAACGTAAGCTGATTGATCACAAACCAATTGCTCATCTTCTTTTATGGGTTGTCCTGGTAAATAAGTTTTAGGCCCTTCCTCGTTATTGTCATCTTCATCCATTTCATCATCATCACTTCCACTGCTTGAGCTGGCCTCCATTTCTTCTTCATGTTCATTTGACATAATTATTATTGAAATATTTAACAACCTACTAAAATTATTAAACTTATAAAACACGTGGTGGACCGCAAACCGACCGACTGAAAGCTGAATGATTAAGTGTCAAAAGCCAAATGACATTCATACTGTCAACATATCATTTTGACATGACCAAGGAGATTGAGAGTATAGGGAGCGCTTACTTTTTTTTTCTTGTTTTTCTTCTCGTTAGAGGATACGGGCATCGAGTTGATAACTCCTTCCCCGGACTTCTTCTCAACGAGTTTCGGCTCGTTGGTGGTTATGCGTTTCGGCTGTATGGAATACTGGGCCGTCTTCAGCGCGGTCTAACCCACCGGGTGAGACCCATGGGAGAGGCCCAGTGAGTGACCTGCGGGTGTGAGGTGGCATATGCTGGCACTGGAGGACCTATATGTCGTTCGCCCGACTGACGCCGCCCTACGAGCATGAATGATGCGAAATCTGGGAGTTGGGGCATTATGAGTGACAGTTGATATTCCGTTCGACACACGTTGTCGGCTCGGTCGTACATTCTGCGCGCCAGTTGTGTCACAAACTCTTCTATTGATGTTGTGCGGGTATCCCGGGCGATGACATCGTTTCTCACATACCTCCCCGCGCCGGTGATAACACGAAGGGTGATGTTTTGTGCGCTTACTGAAAAAATCGAAACGGGTCTTCATTTTCTAGAGAAAGAGAGGCACCAAATATTGGACGTTGTCTCACTCTTACAATACGTTAGACGTATTAAAATAAAAATACCCCGTTAATCTTTGAAAAAGTCTTATATCATTCCTAAATCATTATTTAAAATTTATGTAGAATGAAAATAGACGTGAATTATGACATAAAAATATTTTTATACCTAGCTTTTACCGAACACCCTATATGGGTAGGCTCGTGCCCTTGGTGGGGACGTTTAATGAGCTTATAGTGGATTATTAAATGTTTAATGTTCGCGAACAAGTGCAAGCGCTGGCAAATGAAACAAAACAGTACAATAGTCATTTTGAGTTGTCTGAAGTAAAGTAAGTCCGCGTGAGGTTTCCCACCACAGTAAAGTCCCACGTCTTTACTGAAATTAGCAGTGCATTTATATATTATCTATCATACATAATTATCATCACTCATCATTATTATGTTCATCACTCATTTCTTCATTTGTTTAATACAAAAAATAAGTTACTAATGATGAGGCAGTATTAAAAAAATATACGCACTGTTCTACTGTCAGTGACGACAGTGACATTTAATCAACTTTCAAAAATAAACTTACAGGTTATATTCTTTCTTATCATTTATTCGTGTTTTAAAAATATTGACTACAAAATCTGAACCCTTTTAAAGTGCGGATTTTATATAAAAAGCTGGTAATATGGCACTCCGATGTATAAGGCTGCTAAGATTTGTCAGAAGTGGCAACTCTATTAATTTGTGTAAATTCAAATCAAGTATGCTTTCTCCACCTACTACAAACAAATTTGATAAAGCTACTCAGTATATAACTGAAGATAACTTTGTTTATTTGGAAGACCCTAATACTTTTGGTAATCTATCAAAAGAATCCAGAAATCGGAAAATGATACTTGAAAATGAAGATGATATTAAAGAAGAACAATACCAGACAGAAGTACCCTTACCTTCTCAAAAGTTAACAATAAAGCAGTATTCTGATATAATAAAACAGTATTTAAAACATAAAAGAATTAAAGAGGCAATTGATGTGTTAGAAGTGAGAATGCTAACAGTAGACAGGGTTAAACCAGAGAACTATATTTACAATATATTAATAGGTGCTTGTGCAGATGTAGGTTATACTAAAAAAGCATTTAAACTTTTTAATGATATGAAAAGACGAGCACTAAAGCCAACTGGGGATACATACACTTGCTTATTCCATGCATGTGCTAATAGCCCTTGGGTTGCTGATGGTTTGAAACATGCACAGCATCTCAGAACTCTGATGATTGAAAAAGGAATTGAACCTAATTTAACTAATTACAATGCTATGATAAAAGCATTCGGACGCTGTGGAGATCTTCCTACTGCATTTCAAATAGTTGATGAAATGATGTCCAAAAAAATTAAAATCAGAGTACATACATTTAATCACCTCTTACATGCTTGCATAGCTGATAAAACCACAGGGTTGAGACATGCACTTGTTGTCTGGAGGAAAATGTTGAAAATGAGGGAGAAACCAAATGTTTATTCTTTCAATTTGATGCTTAAATGTGTCAATGACTGTAACTTGGGCACAAAGCATGATATAGAAGAATTAATAGCTATCCTAAGAGGACATATTGCTATTGACCCAAAACAAGAAGAAATATCTCAGTTGGGTTCTTCAGTAACAAAATACCTTGAAAGTGATAGTAAAAAGGAAGTTCTTCAATTAAATGAACCAGAATTTAAGATTCCTTTAAAATGTAATTCACTTGGTCCTGTGTTTCAAGAGCAACAACATGAAATTGTAGTAGTTGATAGTGCCAGTAACATAACAAATGATAGGTTTAGTAAAAACCTACCTGTAAGTAAGCCAAGAAATACTCCAAATCTACTTTCCAAAGTTGTTCAAATGCAAGAAGTACTTTCACTTCAAGAAGTCCATACTGTCCAAGATAAGTTTGCTGTTATTGGTGGACAAGATGACTTTTTAGCAGAAATGGATGTTTATTCTGTAAAACCTGATATAAAGACCTTTACTCAGATGATACCACTGCTTGATAATACATTAGAGGCTGAAAATAAAATGCTTGAAACAATGAAGGCCTTAAAACTGGATGCAGATATAGACTTTTATAATATCCTTATAAAGAAAAGGTGTTTGCGGTCTGATTATTCTGCAGCATTTGTAAGTATAAATAAATTAGATCATCAATATTAAGATTGTTACACACCATCATCCAGACCAGTCTTTCCCAAAGTGGGCGATAACGTCCCCTTGTGGGCGCTGCAGGTCTCAAGGGGGGCGGTAAGAGACCCAGAAAGAAAATGATTAATTCAATAATTAATTAATTGAATTAGAAGTTATAGTGGTTTTTAAATAGGTGAAAAAATGGGGGCGCTTAAAAAAATATTTATTCTCAAAGTGGGCAGTAGACAAAATAAGTTTGGGAACCTATGTTGGAGTTCTCAAATGTTTGAATTGCATGAGGATGTTTAGGAAAGATCCAGTTTTCAACAAGTTACACAATGAAATAAAAAATGACATTATACAAAGTGTTCATAAACTTGTTTCCTATAATTTCTTGTTAACTTATCTGTTATTATAAATTGGTATAGTTATTGTACAACTGATAATATTGTTAGTTTTCAATATGTTGCCTGGCTCTAAAAATATAAAGACTAAAACTACTTCTTTTATGTTACCAAGTGTACAGGATGGTCAAGACGCTCACCTGATGGTTAGTATCATCTGGCCATGACAGAGTGGCATTGATGGAGACCAACAACTGATAGACAATTATTTTTCTCCATCACAGCCGCACTTCACCCGACACCTGAGACAACAGATGTTAGGTTGCATATTGATGGCCCCGACGAATAAATGTGCAATCAAAAAACGATAACGACAACAGGAAAAAAAAACATCATCGTCATTTGGAATCATGTAACTTTCAATTCTTAACAAATAGATAAATATAATGTACTATATTATATATCAAATTAAAGGTCAAAAAAATATCTTTCAGCTCATATATTTACTATAAAAAACGAAATATACAAAAAAAATTTTTGGGTAAGAGCTCTTACACATTTATTCATTGGCGCCAGCGATATACCTAGTAATTTAAAAATACTGAATAAATGTTTATTATGCCATTTTTGTTATCAATATGTGAAATATAGTCATTTTCTTATTTAGTAATAATAAATGCATTATAACTTTTAGGCAGTAAAAGATATCATTGATGAAGAGAATAAAATTCGTAGAAAAAAATACCATCCACTGAATAAAAGAAAAAAGTTAAAATTTAATATAATGACCTATGGAGTATTGGCACTTGCCTGTAGAAATAAAGAAGATGCAGTGAAACTGTTGAATGATATGAAAGAAAATCAACTCAAGTATGTTTATTCCTTGATTAATAAAACTAAGAATATGTATTATTATTTAAAATATTATAAGTATCTTTCTTACAGGGTTAATATACAAATCTTAGGCAGCCTCTTAAAAGCAGGTGCCATGGAAATGCAGTTTGATTATGTTATGTATATAATGAATAATGTGAAGACTGAAGATTTATTAGTTAATGAAGTCTTTTTGAAACACATAGAAACTTTTATTGAAAAATGTGAACAGAAGATTAAGGTTTAGTATTGACTTTTTATTAATGAAAGGTTAAAACTAGTTATTATAAGGGCTATTTAAAGTTTTAATTTAAAAAGAAACCAGTGTAGTGGTGACTTATGTACACTCGCGTGCAAGTAAATCGACTCAAGCCTCAAGTGCGCATAAAAAGTGATATAACTAAAAAATGACTTATTTTACCTCTATATAATGTTTTACATAATTAAAGCCTAGTAATTAGGCTTTCAAATGGTAGCATAATATCAGTAATTTAAATAAACACTTGTACTTAGAATGCAACTGAACGCAACCTCCCGTAAACTGCTCTGCGCTCTATTCACAACTTGCGCGACACAACCCCCTGTAATCGTTTTTTTCTTATCAGTCGCTCATTAGACGTTGACCTGAACACATCTCTGCAAATTAAAGCCGTCATTTGAAGAAAATTATGGATACAACACCTGAAGAAGCCGCTCAAGTCGTTGCCCTGTTGCAAGAAGGGTTGAACCAGCGAGAAGTCGCTCGTCGTTTGAATATGAGTCAGTCCGCTGTCTCGAGAGTATACAGAAGGTTTCAAGAGACTGGTGCCTTCACTCGGAGGCCTAATACCAGCCGACGCCGGTGCACCTCGGAGCGTGACGACCGGTTTTTGGTCTCGACCTCTCTCCGAAATCGACACCTTACCGGCGTAGATGTGCAGCAGGAGCTACGTCAAGTTCGCGGGGTGACTGTCAGTCAGTGGACAGTTAGAAGAAGGTTGAAAGAAGCTAACCTTACTCCGAAAAGACCCGCTACAGGCCCGAAGTTGACCACAGCTCATCGTCAAGCACGCCTTCACTTTGCTCGAGAACATTTGGATTGGAGCATAGAGCAATGGCAGTCAGTCCTGTTCACAGATGAGACGAGGATGTGTCTCCATGGCAGCGACAGGAGAGGTCGGGTATACCGTCGTCCCGGTGAACGGTTTTCACAGTGCTGCTTTGTGGAAACCGTTGCATATGGTGGCGGATCTTGCATGATGTGGGCTGGAATTTCCTTAGAAGGCAAAACGGACCTTGTTTTCGTTCCTGGGGGAGGCCGGGGAGGAGGTCTGACCAGTGATCGTTACATTGAAAATGTTCTACTGGATCAAGTTGTCCCTTATCAAGGCTTTATTGGGGAAAATTTCATCTTGATGCATGACAATGCCCGATGTCACACTGCTCGGGCCACACGTGATTTCCTGAACGAAGTTGGAATTCACACTATGCATTGGCCAGCGCTCAGCCCCGATTTAAATCCCATTGAGCACATATGGGACGAGCTCAAAAGGAAAGTTAGAGCGAGGAATCCAGCTCCGACAAACATCAATGAGCTCAAGACTGCGTTGGTAGAAGAGTGGGGTCGAATACCACAATCATCCATTAAAAAGTTGATAAGGTCGATGAAGAATCGCATGAGAGCAGTGATCAGAGCTAGAGGAGGAAATACCAAATATTGACACGAATAATTTTTTTATCTTACGCACATTTTGTTTCATTTAAACACAATAACCCCATACTGTGAAATTGTATGAATTTTCAACATTTTTTACATTATCATTAGCATTAACCTTTTTTACTAAACTACTGAATCGATTTTCATGCAACTTACACCATTTTAAAGCTCAATTACTAGGCTTTAATTATGTAAAACATTATATAGAGGTATAATAAGGCATTTTTTAGTTATATCACTTGTTATGCGTACTTGAGGCTTGAGTCGATTTACTTGCACGCGAGTATATTATGTAGTTCTGCACAATTAATATTAAGCAATCAAATAACTTCCCTTCCATTTAAAAATACAAAAACTGTAATGTTAATTTTTGGGCCATTATTTTCTGTTATCTCCATATAATTATTAGCCTTTGCAACATACCATACATCTTAACTGCTTCCATGGTCTAGTGGGCACAGTGATCTGCTGCTTGACCTACTGATATTTTTAAAATTTATTGGACCATGGAACTCTTAAATAGAGATGTATCATCACATCATCATCGGCCTATAAAGACCCACTGCAGGGCACAGGCCTTCCCGTACAGGATAGCTATGGAGAGATTTGACCATAATCCACGACGCGGGCCCAATGCGGATTGGTGGGTGAGAAAGGTCGCTGGTGGAGGCTGGATGAGAAAAGCGGAGGACCGGGATATCTGGTGCAAAATGGGGGAGACCTATGTCCAGCAGTAGACTGCAATAAGTTGAATAGGATAGAATAGGATGGAACTCTCAATAGGTGCTGTGGTCCAACTATTTAGAAATTTATATAAACACTATTTTTTTGTATTACAGCACTATAAGCATGATAATATTTTTTTTACAGCTCAAGCCGGATCACAGTACTTCTAAAAGCCCATTTGTTAAAGCCTTCAAACAATTTAGGCAATTTTACGAACATTGGGTAAAAGAAGTCAATGTTGAAGATGCCTTGAAAGCAGAACATCCTTGGCAACAATTTAAAGAATCGTATCCAGAAACTGTACAACGTTCTGATTTTGTAATTAAAGAGCCCAAAAGGTTTTATAAAAGGAAACGTAAATTTGTCGCTCCTTACAAATCAAGGTTATAAAAATTAAAATATAATATGAATATAATTTCAACTTTTATTGAGTTCAAGATAGCTCTTTAGTTTCAATCAATTATATCTTAATATGATGCAGCTTGCGGTTGAGTTCTTCAAACTTCAGCAGCTTTCGGATGAAAAAGTCGCCATAGCGGTGGGCCACCTTAGTGTCAGCGATATGAATCATATCGTTGTCAATATAGAAGTCCAACTGTAACAATTAAGAATTATATTATAAATTGTCATTTCATTATTTTTTTTATGTGCACAAAAATGTAGTAATATCAGTGGCGTGCACTCCTTATATGCAAATAAGCAGTGCCAATATATTAAAAGATTCCCACTTATTTGCCCATTAATCTCTACAGATGTGAAACCATAGGCAATCTGACATCAACAAAACTCAATTTGACACAAGAAATTGTTTTGCACTCATTCTGTGTACGACCCTGAGTAATATCACTAGCCTAAAAATTGTAAATCTATTAAAACAAGACAGTTTAATTGTCTTCAATAAGACTAGGACATAGGACAAGGACTGTACATTTTTATAGAATTTGATAAAAATGTACAGTCCTTGCAGTTCCCGCAACCTACGGGTGCATTGAATTTGATCTTTGGTATATTACTCTTTCCTATAACTATAGAAATTGCAAGGACTGTAAATTTTGTTATGGCGAATAGCCGAATTGTGGCAGTTTCAATTAAAATGACCCCCAAAATCTCTGTTTCTTTTCCTATAATGTTTAAATTTTTAAGAAAATACCCAGAGAATTTTCAAAATTCCAACATCATACGATCCGCCATTAAATTCTGAATTTCACGATACTAAATGGTCCCGGCTAACTTGCATATTTTCGGAGATATTACGAAATTGATGTGAACCCTGAAAACGAACATGTATTAATGTCAAAACCCAAACAGTTGAGTGCAAATGTGGCAGTGGGTCACCTCGGATCCGCTCTGGAACTTGCCGTCGAGGCCGCTGGGCCCCTTGGTCCACACGACGTTCTTCATCTTGTGCTTGAAGCAGAGCAGGTGTATGGCGAGCGCGGCGTGCTCGCGGGCCGCGTCCCGCTCGCGGTCGCCGCCGCGCGCCGCCGACATGAACGCCGCCAGCTTGGCCAGCGGCAGCGTCGTGTACAACTTCAGGTACGAACGGATCGTTGGCAGCATTTTCTGCTGCCGCACCTAATGGACATATCATCATCATCATATCAGCCACATGATGTCCACTGCTGGACATGGGCTTCCCCTAATAACTTCCACTCCAAACGGTCGGAAGCTATCTGCAATGCAATGGACATATAGGAAATGAAAAAATGAAAAGTGTTTATTCAGTTTTGGTCCTTACAGAACACTTACGAATGTCAAATGAAGCTACCACTGGTTCGGACGGTAGTTTCCCACTGAGAAGAAATATAGATCATCATCATCAGCTCTTTTAGCGTACCCACCGAGAGTCACGAGCCTACCCATTCAGAGTGACCTTAGTCGTCCACGCGGGCCCAGTGCAGGTAGGACATATATTTTATTTTTATTATTTTATTAAAAAAAATATATAATATAATATATATATATATATATATATATGTCCTACCTGCACTGGGCCCGCAATATATTGTTTATTACATAAATATCCACTGACATTCACACAGCGCCATCTAGCCCCATGTTAAGCGTGAAGCCTGAATTATGGATACTAAAAAACGGAACATAAACATACTTATATACATTTTTTTTGTAAATACATACAAATTATACATAGAAAACACCCAGACCATTACAAACAGACATGTTCATGCACACAAATGTTTGTACTGCCTGGGGATCCAGCCAGAAACCCTTGGTTAAATGAAAGCAAACTATATGCGTAAGTGGACTGCGATAGGTTATTAAGTGCTTACCTCGTCCATGAAGACCTGCGTCTGGTGTTTGACGGCGTCGCGGCCGTAATTGGAGCCGGGCTCAATGGGCGGCGGGCACGGCGACAAGAACTTCGGGCATGCAAACGTGAAGCAACTCTCAAACTCGCCGAGGTCACCATACTGCATCTTGAACATCTTCTCGTGATAGTTCTTCTCACGGAGTACCTAAAAAATAATTAAATAAATATCCACTGACATTCAAACAGCGCCATCTAGCCCCAAACTAAGCATTAGCCTGTAATATCGATACTAAACAACGGATAAACATACTAATATGCTTTATTTGTAAATACGTTATATTAAAAAATATCCTAGAAAATACCCTAACCAATACAAAAAGACATGTTCGTGCACACAAATGTTTGTACCCGATCAAACCCGGAACCTTTGGGTGTAAAAGCCGACGTCACAACCAATTACACCACATGGGTCGTCAATAAAGCTATAAAATCTCAAAGACTTACAGAAAATCAGCGTCAGGGTCCGATTACCGGGCCAGGGCACATGCACTCAGCATCCAATTACTTTGGACATCGTAGGACAGAGGTGTGATCTTGTTTGCATATTTTATTTATATTTTTCTCTATCTTTTCAACCTATTGCAGTCCACTGCTGGACATAGGTCTCCCCCATTTTGCGCCAGACATCCCGGTCCTCCGCTTTACTCATCCAGCTTCCACCAGCGACCTTTCGCAAGTTGTCGGTCCATCGGGCCGGAGGGCGACATTTGTCAATAGGGGTTTTTGCAATGTAAAACCTCACTAGATGGCGCTACGTTGGTGAAAGGTCTAGGATAATTTCGATTGGTCACTGATGTTTGTAGTGACATTAAATATCCAAATGTCACGCGAATAACCAATGGGAAGAGAGCAACTTGCTATTATACTTATTAAATTACAAATACCCTCATTTATATTTTCTATTTTATTTTAATACATTTTGTTCTGTTTGTGTTGCAATGTCTAAAAATAATAAATTATTTCTTTTTTTCTTCAAAACATTACCTGTTGAATTGATTCGTCGACGCACTGCGGGTGGAGTACCAAGCAAATGGCCAACAGGTTGTACATCTGCTCTGTCTGCTTGTTAATCTGGTCGTTCTGGTAGGAGCGCGACGAGAACAGCTGCTTAGTGCGCTGCATGTACAGCAGAGCGGACGATAGCGTCCTGATGGCGTCGGAGTACCGTCGCATCATCATGTACGCGAAACCCACGTAGTACGAAGTCGATATCTGGCACGCTGGCACATGAGAGTACTGGGACTTCTTGTGCAATTCAATGTTCTCAAGCACCTGGGAACACATATTTGCAAGAATTTTAGGCCCGTATTCTATAACAAGACTCAAGCGTTGATCTTTACTTGAATGGAGTTGGCCGCTTGAAACAGCATATGCGTCTGAGCGCCCTTTTTAATAAACACTTATGGTCGCGCGGACGATATCACCTTTTTTTAATTCTTGAAATTTTCGTGTTCTTCACAGCCCTATAATAAAATTCTAAATATTGTATTCAAACAACATTTAGTTTTAACACAAAGCCCATTTGAAAAAAAATAATTTTGAGTTATAAAAACATAACTTGAGCCCGCAATTGTCAGAACTCGATCCTTATCGTTTGTTTATGTTTCGGCTGGCGCGCGGCAATTGCGGAGTCAAGTAGCGGGGCTATATTTTTCGGCTAGTAAGGGATAGCGCTCTATACGATAAATAGCGCCCTCACTTTCTAACTCAATTAAGTAAGATCAATGTTGAGTCTCGTTATAGAATACGGGCGTAAGTAGAAAAGAAGTAATAATCATTAAGTAATTATTCAAAATAATAGGTCAGTGATAAACGAAAAAGAAAACCATTATAATAGTTTTAAATTAATTCTAGAAAAAAAATGTTACGGGTCAGATTAAGGCACTAATGTTTTATTTCTCACTATTTACGGAACATACCTTGATAGCTTGGTAATAGTCACCAAGCAGAGAGTGGAGACGCAAAAGTCCCACCAAGGAGAAATAGCCCAACATTTTGTAGAGCGAATGACGGCCGAATTCCCCAGCTACCGAATCAGGGTCGCCGCCTGCAGCATACACCTGCACATAAATATAAATTATGTTTTATATATAAGTACACAACATTGAAAAATATATTGTACAAGTTGCATTACATATACTACTACTAAATTATTATGCAGTTTCATTGCTCATATTGTAAACAACAATGATTAATGTAGAGTAAAAGTCAAACAACATCAAACTAATTCCTTCTAAGTAAACAATAACTTGAACAAGGTCTTTAGTATGTCAAGCTAATTAATGTTATAGTACCTAGTCAAGGTGGCACAAGTGTGTTATAATATAATGGAATAAAAATGTATCTAATTATCTATGGAGCCAATTCCTTGGAGCAGACCAGTTATTGAATGCTAACAGCGTTGGCAAGTGATTTGGACCCTGGACTTTCAAAACATAATATGTTAAACTAAAGTCTTAAGCAGTCTTGCCAACTTAGCTACTTTATAGCTAGATAGTTTGATGATGGACAGACAGCTACAATTGAAAAAAAACTTGTAGCTAAACTTTTTGGCTACTATTTTCCAGTTCCTTTTCATTTCATCAAGATACAGCGTTTTTAGAAAGAAAATAAACGGCAGATTGTTGGTCATAAAGAGTCTTTTACTCGCTGCATGACTTCGAAAAAATCGAGGGGAGTAGTTCTTTCTTTCTTTGTTAAATTCTAACTTTATAGCGACATTGCTATTGTTTTTTGTACCAAAACGCGTTTATTGTACCTTTTCATTAGTGGAACATTTAGCTACGTTTTGGGGTAAAAAAATAACAATCTAGCTACTTTTGAAAACTTACTAACTGGGCAAGGCTGGCAGTTGGCAGCACTGGTCTAAAGCAGGTTAAGTGCAATCGGTTGAAGCGAAAAAAAGGAAATTATTTAAGGTAGGTAAATGAGGAAAGTCTCAGCAACACTCATAGCTTCAAGCTACTAGTACAAGACAGAAGATTTAACAAAATGTGGATGATTATTTTACACAATTTAACAGGATCATTAGTGCAAAAGTGGCACTCTTACTCTAAAAAATATTTTTACCTCAAGTTGGCGTTTGATATTAGATTTATCAACTAGGGAATGCAGCACATTGAGAATGCAAAGCACATTCCATGCTTTATTCTCAGTATTGAGAGCTTCAATTTCAGCCGGGCTCAGTTTAGAAGTGCGCGATCTGTAAAACAAATACATTAACAATCAGATATAAAAAAGAACATGAAAACTGTAAAAGGAAGCAACTTTACTAGGTGGTAATATAGATACTGCAAGTCTATGTAGGTACCACAGCAGTGCCAGATATCGTCCCGTAAAATTGGAATGTTCTGCACTTCTGTGTTTAGGGATGAGGGCACTGTAGCTATTAAAATTGCTGGGTATATTGGGTCACGGGCCCACAGCGGTGTTATCGAATGATAATGATATATTTTCTACAACATTGCTTGCCTTGGTCAGGGGTATCACTTACCTTGTCCTGTCCAATTAATAACATAAAAAACATTAAATTAAAAATATATACAAATATTTTGACAACCCATGAGGTGTAATGGTTGCGACATAGCTGCTAGGCCAACGGTTCTGGGTTTGATCTCATTTCCATACAAAATAATTGTGTGTATGAATGTTTGACTGTTTGTAACGGTCAAGGTGTTTCTAAGAATATTATAATGAATGTTACAAAGTTTAAATATTGTTATTGTTAAGTATAGCTATGGGGAGATTAGGCTATAACCCACCATGCGGGTTCAATGGGGATTGGTGGATGTTAACCCTCTAACGGCCAGGATTACAGACACAATAGAGCATCAATTGTTTCTGAGGGATATATCCAGCAGCAGTGGTTAAAGGGTTAATGACTACCATCATAAGAATGTAGCTGTAGATTGTAGTCTGTGTCATGCACACAGACTACAATCTACAGCTACACACACAGCCTACTTATTATTATTACTTATACAGACAATTTATTGTTTTTAGCGCATTTAAATGTTGTGCATAAGCGCATTCAATAATTGTTTTTAAAAAGGTGTTTTTACCATAATTTTGATTTATACTTTTTAGTTTTCAACTGATAAGTTCCTAAGTCTGTTCATCTCATTCAACGAATCATGATTGCCGGGGCATTTACTGGTTAATTTTGAACAGTTTAGCTTTTCAATGAGGAACCCTACCTAATGATTTCACTTAATAGTCTTAATATATAAAATATTGTAGGAATGCATAAAAAATATTGGTCCACCATTTTGGATATGACGCCATGTTGGATTTAGAATAACGTCACACTGTTAATGCATGCACCAAATCGCCTATTGTTTTTAGCGGGGCCCTGGGCTACAAGTAGCTCTAAGGTAGATCCGGCCCTACACTTGCCCTTAACCAAATAAGGCTGAAACTGGGTATGACGTCAGTCATGCATTGTCATCAAAACTGACGTTCAGTGATTCACAATGATTTCACTTAATAGTCTTAATATATAAAATATTGTAGGAATGCATAAAAAACATTGGTCCGACGAAACTGACGTTCAGTTTGGATGACAATGCATGACTGACGTCATACCCAATTTCAGCCTTATTGGTTAAGGGCAAGTGTAGGGCCGGATCTACCTTAGGGCTACTTGTAGCCCAGGGCCCCGCTAAAAACAATAGGCGATTCGGTTTCTCTCTCATTCAAAGGTTGCCTGGAAGTGATTGCTACCACAGCCATAAGGGTGTCATGCTTCCGAGCAGGCCAGTTGACGAATTTGGGATTTTTTCTCAGTGAAGATAATTGTGCATAATTAGTGCCACCTTACAATTACTTGTGCTTTTATAGTTGAAACGCACAAAAACTTATTTTGGACTGCTGAATTGTTGTAGCAAAGTAACATTTTGTTTCATTTTTTGCTATGACAGGTGTATCCATGTTAATTTAAATATTAAAGTCTTTTAAATTATTAGCAATTAGTCCAAATACTTTATGTTCGACAATACATTTATCTCTTGCACATTTTTGAAGCCCTAATTTGCAGTATGGTTTGCTGGAGAGGATGCTCCTCAGCAGTCCAAATCAAAAGTTTTTGTGCTCATAAATGAAATTTTTTACAATTAATATTAGCATAGATCTATCATCATTAGGTATAGAAACAGTTGTTTGACGGGACCGGGTCCCTCGGTAGTTTCAGCGCAGAGCCCCACAAATTCACGATCTACCCCTGGGCAAGGGCCTTAAAATTCCAATCAAACAAACATAAATTGCAAGTTATATAAAAGCTTGTAAAAATACCAACCTATATTGTGCAAACGATTGGAACTGATATACAAATTCATCGATCAGTTCCCAGAGCCACTGATCAGGCAGTTCCAATGGCACAGGTGTCTCAGCTGACAAGATGTAGTTAAATAAATCACAATAATTGTAAAAAGAGGTAAACCGCTGATCAGGTTTAGGTCCACCCGGTACTCTGGCATAGATATCTCTATAATAGAGTTCCTTGTAGAGGATCATAAACACCTAAAATTAAAAATCAATATTAATTGAAGTCCAATTTATAAAACACAATCAAAAAATGATATAGCTTTTTAACTTACATGATCGTTATCCACTACTGGTGCCACCTCATTCTCATCAGGCCAGGGAGTGTTTTCGAAATATTGTTCAGTAAGTTTAGGAAAAGTATTTTCGTAAAGATTTAGAATTTCATATGTAACACCTTCAGTAATCATATTACGAAAATAAACTAAGAATTTCTTAACCTAAAACAAAAAAGACTACATGTATAGCTTGTAATCACTTCAGGATTGGTAACTCTGGACATATCTAATTTGGAGATATATCTTTAAGCCAATATGGTTTCACTCTCTCTCTCTCTATTCAACCTATCGCAGTCCACTGCTGGACATAGGTGTTCCCTATTTTGCGCCAGACATCTCGGTTATCTGCTTTTTTCATCCAGCCACCACCAGCGACATTTCGCAAGTAGTCAATCCATCAGGCCGGAGGGCGTCCTACGCTATGCTTGCCAAGACACGGTCTGCACTCCAGAACATATCCAACGGCCATTGGTTCTGTGACCTGTCCACCACTTCCACCTGCTTATCCAACAGGCTATATCGGTAACTTTAGTTTCGGTTTCACTACTTCCTTTCAAATAATAGAACATATATCCAACTATAATCTCCTACTCGCTTTAGGAGTTGGAAGATCATCAGAGTTGGAATGCGTTGTGTAATTCGCTGTCCAACATATAATTCCGCTCATGCCCTGAATTCTTGGTTCAGATTCATTCATTTGATTGGAGACCTAACCAGCTCATCTAGCCAAATTAACAACTGATTGCAATTTCAAGGTACAAATATTATAAATAAATAAAAAGAAAGGCGGAGGACCCGGATCTCTGGCGCAAAATGGGGGATTTCTATGTCCAGCAGTGGACTGCAATAGGTTGAAGAGAAAAAGAAACTCAATCTGAGTAATTCAGATAAATATAGGTAGATCACTTTTGATTCATGGAGCTATTATAAAACAAATTTGGAATTTCTGTTGTTTATTATTAAATTTGAAATTATATGGTCAACAAAACTATATCATATGCGAAAATTTTATTTATCCAGTACAGAAGATACATAAATAACCAGATGTATTAATCATTCAATCAATTGAATTATTCACTCTGAGAAGTAGGGAATATTATTAAGAATGGTCCAAGTTGTATTTCTTTGTCAGAGTTATATATTCAGCTGGAAGGAGATAAATATTCCCTTTAATTTCCGAAGGTAGTTAGCCCATGCCTAGTTTAGAATATTCACATTGCATATTACTGGAATATCTGAAGATGAAAAAGGTGTACGAAAATAATATAAAAACTTACCATGTCAGGCATTTTATAATAAGACCTATCATACTCCAAATCGTACTGCGGATCGCCTGTATGGGGTTCATAATCTCCGTAGGATTCATATCCTCCCTAAAATAAGAACAAGTTTTTTTAGAAATGTTTTACTGCTTACGTTAACAGGGCGTATAGGTTAGGATCACAATTTACAAAAAGTACTTCAATAAGTAGACGCACCTCATTATAATCGTCACTAGAATACATTTTCTTGAATTTAAACGGTATTTATCATGTATATTCTTGAGACTTTAGTATTTTTGTTAGCAATCACGCTAGACTGACAAGAAAGGAATTGACTCCGATTCCAAAGATATCTTAGAAAAAAATCTAGACAAATGTCAAAACTAGAGATGGTATAAATATCGTCACAGCGAAAAAATCCTTTTGATCCGGTAACTAAAGTGATCACTGTGATCTGTCACCGAGGAACAACGTTCCTAAATAACGTTGTCAAGCAATCGCGCTTATTTTAGCCCGCGCGGAGCGGTGATCGCAGTTGTCACGACAGTCGTTCCGTTAGTCCTCATAACTAGTGGTGATCATTATTACGATACCAATTAATTTAATGCATTATTTTCATTTAATGGATAATACTGTTATTGGATGCTGAAATAATGAGCTATCATTAATGCCTGTTATTGATATAACACCCTGTTGCCGCGCCGTGTATGCGCTATCGCGTCCCGCGTCGCGGCGTCGCAATGAGCTAATAGCAGCAGTTTAGCGCCAAAAAATCGCGCTGTTGCCACATTTCGTATAACGCTCGCCCGCCCACTCACCTGTGATTTTATTGTTTCGCGGGCATTGCTTGCTACTGCGTAAGCGAGTCAATTTTAATTGTTATTTTTAAACTTTCGTGAGTTATTTATTTGTGTAAATAGGTATATCTTTGCTTAGTGTGTAATTGTACTTTAAGAGATTATTTTGTTAGTGTTTAATTGTGTTGACTATTGTACAGTTTGTTTGATTAGTGTAAATAAACATTGTGAAAATGTCTAATAGGCGAATTACCGTAAATATTTCGAACTATTTTGATGTCCTTGATAAAGCCAATTTGTAAATACATATTGTAAATCTGCACTTTCGTACAAAAGTACGATAACAAGTTCATTGACCTTTTATTACATTTTAAGCTCACGACGTAATACATAACATCCATTGTTATTTCAGGATTAATTTATGTTATCTTTAAAAATTAATGAATTATTTGTTTGACTATTTGCCACAAAAATAACAGATAATGATAACAGTTTGCAATAACAGTTATTGAAAAATAATTTAGCAGTGTTATTCATTATTTTGAAACAGCCGTTATTACCATGCTAGTCATAACTGGCTCGCTCGGCTCGGTAGCCATTCGGCGGATCGGCTTTCGCGAAAGCGACAACTGTTATAGATAACATGCTTACAGCTCTGGGCTAAAAATCAACTAAATTGAATTCCAAACAGGTTTTAGTTATACGTTCCGGTAATTTTGGTTAATGCTTGTTTTTTAAATTTCCAACGAAAGTAACGGATAGCTTTTAGTTAGCGAGCTAAAGAATCGACAGCATTGTCTGCATATAAAAAAGTAACGTTGTTTACTTGATTTTATTTTACGTGATTTTAGCAATTTGACTTAAGCAAATTCAAGTTCGATATGTACTTTTTTAAACTTAAGATTCTTTAATTAGATTTAAGATCACTTCAAGTGTTGAATGTTCTGATTGATTTATTGAAATCATTCAAACAAACAACATTTACTCTAGTTTCATCCAGTAACACCTACTTGCCTATTGTTTTTAGTACAGAATCTCATTTTATTAACCTAAAAGTTCGTAATAACTTCAATAATATAATTATATAATATATCAGTATTTGAATAAATATAACTCAAAGGTCACTTAATGACTGACTGATCGACATAGTGATATATTAACGCACAGCTTAAAACTTTAAAGATTGGGCTGGAATGCGGCATGTAGTTAGATGCTATTACATAGGCCTCCACTAAGAAATGATTTTGATTAATTCTACCCCTAAGGATATACCTAAAATAGGGATGAGAGTTTGTATGAAACTTTGTCAATTTTATACCAATCAGGCTGAGACTTGGCATGCAATAAGCTACTAGGACGTAGGCATCCCTTAAGAAAAGATTTTGATGAAATCCACCCCTAAGTGGATAAAATAGGGGATGAAAAATAATACTTCTTAACGCGAGTGAATCCATGGGCAAAACCGAAAAAAATCCGATCACTTTTGCCATTGCGACAGACAAAAAGCGTAAAGCATCTCAATTGCTTCAGAACACACGTAACACATCAAGACCGAGATTCCGTCCCCGCCGGCGGGGGCCTTCGCCGCGAATCCCTGTAGGTTCGACCAGTCCCTATTCACGATACCGGCACGTGCCCGGTAGATTTTCTCCCCAAACGTATACTAGGTTACCTAGCCCTCCCCCCAGCAACGCCCTAGCGGTTCGCGTCCCACTCTGGGGACACCCTTAGGTTGCATAAATTTTGGGCTGAGAGCCCATCTGCGCTCCAATTGTCCGGTAAGCTGTGAAGCCACCTGCGGCCAACAAGCAAATAAGTATTCCGAAAAAAAAAAAAAAAAAAAACCATGGGCAAAAGCTATTTTTTTTATATATTCATAATATAACCAGACTATTCGGATTCGTACTTCATATCAATGTGAACCGGATTTTAGTCATCATCATCTGAATCAAGGGTAAACTTGAATCGCTATTCGACTGCTTTGATAAGTAAGGCTAGCAGTTGGCAGCACTGATTGACATTGACAAATCAATTTTTTAATGTGACTATTAGAGCTGTCAAGATTAGAATATCATTTTCACGAAAATCTAAAATAAAATTTTATCATTAATACGCAGATTCACTACAGCGTCATAATGTTCGTTAACAAAGTATCAAACATGATTCGAAGCCCTCTAGCAAGAAGCCCACAAGTATTGAGAAATTTTTCAATTAGTTCAGCCAAAAACGATATTGTAAAAATTCAGAGCACTGAAGATTTTAAAGCAAAAGTAATTAACAGCAAGGTTCCCGTTGTAGTGGACTTTTTCGCAACGTATGTAATGCTTTAATTTATTCTATATTGTAATTACTGTTAAGTGGATTTAGCTATTTTAAAGAGGAGACTTGATAATATTTTTAGTGTTCTAATTATACAAATTGTGAACATAGAAATTAGACCTGCAAAATTTGAAGATGGCACTACTCTAAAACTCAACACTACTATATCTTTGTTTTACATCAAATTTTTTTAATTTGCAGATGGTGCAATCCCTGCAGGCTTTTGACTCCTCGTCTAGAATCAATTATTTCAGAGAACAAGGGTAAAGTAATTCTGGCCAAAGTGGACATAGATGAACAAACAGATTTGGCTTTGGATTACGAGGTCAGCTCTGTGCCAGTGTTAGTTGCCATCAAAGATGGCAAAGTGCAACAACGCTTAGTGGGTCTTCAGGACACAGACAAGTTACGCAAATGGATTGAAACATATGCATTAGAGAAAACTAAGGCAGAAGTGGAAGCTTAGATTGCAGGTGTAATTTTTTAATTATTGTTGTTACCAATATGTAGTTGAACATAAAATATTGAAATAAAACAGAAATTTATTCTTCAAGGCATTGTATTAAATCCCTAGCTCTTTTATATACTTTCATGTCAGGTTTCTTAGATTCTGAAGATTGCTCAGATTCCTCTTCATTTTCCTTCTTCTCTTCATTATTTTGTGCTTCAGTCCAGTCATCCATCTCTTTTATTATCTTTTTAGCATCATCTAGTAACATGTTTCTAATATTCCCTTTCGCCGATTCAAAGTATTCCATCAATAATGGCCATGTCTCCTTAGGAACATAATTTTCTGAAAACTTATTTTTGTATAGCCAAACCTGTTTAGCTTTCATGAATTTCCAATTTGTTCTGTCGTGTTTCCATTGAGAAAGATATTGCATACATTGAGATTTGAGTTGATCTTTACTAGCAGCTTGTAACTCTGCCTGCCTTTGTGCAAACTTTTCCTTCTTTTTTTGTCTATTAGATTTCTTATTTTTACTGTTTGTCGTATTCTCGGGTATACTGGATTTCTTCTTTTTTTCTTCTCTTTGGTTCATCTTCATTTTCACTTTCAATATCTCCTTCCAAGTATTGCCTCTTTTTTATTTTGGCTGAATCGTTTTCTTCGTCGTTTTGTGATTCCTCTACGATTCCTTCCAAATTAGCATGATCATTTTGAATAGGATCCTCAGTATGATCAATTTGGTTTTTCTTTTGCTTTTTTTTCCTGTGAGCCATACTTAGAGTTTTAGATAAATCAGCTTCTAATTCTAATAATGGAATTTACACTTTCAAAATATCAAAGCGTGTACAATTCTTAGAATAACCTAAAACATTGGCTTTTCTAGGTTATGTCATTGTCAATGTCATTTTTGTTTTTTATTATTCGTTCCATTTGAAACCAGCTAAAGTTATATACTATACTGCCTCGTCAGTATTTTTTTTATTTAATGAATGATGTTGCAAGATATATGAATTTAACTGAAACTTATGGGGAATGGAAGGGCTCTTCCCCATAAGTTTCAGTAAAAATGTGGTACTTTCATTATCATCATCATCATTACAGCCTAAAATATCCACTGTTGAACGAAGGCCTCCCCTAATGATTTCCACGCGGGCCGATCCCTAGCAGTTTACATACATCTGCTACCCGCCACCTTAAACAGATCATCCGTCCATCTGGTTGGGGGTTGGCCTACGCTTCGCTTTCCGTTACGTGGACGCCACTCGAACACCTTTACGCCCCATCGGCCATATTATATCATCCTCGTTTCCGGTTTTATCGCGTAGGGAGACACCTAACATAGCCCTCTCCATCGCACACTGAACAACCTTGAGTCTATTCAAAAGGCGCTTACTGAGCGACCACGTTTCGCTTCCGTATGTCATAACTGGCAACACACACTGGTTAAAGACCTTTGTCTTGAGACACAGGTATTTTGGACGAAAAGATCTGCTTATCTTTCCGAACGCTGCCCATCCTAATTAGATTCGACGAGAAACCTTCTTCTCGAAGTTGGACCTATCCATTTGGACTATCTACCATGTATTACTTTACTGAAACTTTAAGCGGACTTCTTGAGAGATCACAAAGTGAACGTTGTACTGTTTTGTTTTATTTGCTAATACGCGCACTTGTTCACGAACGCAGTATAGTGGTTAATAATCCACCAAACACAAATTTTAGAAAATAAAACATAACAGACGACATGACACTCCACTTTCCCGCCAAGAAGTCTGGCACTTTTAAGTAATAAGCCAGTCGGAACGGATGATTCCCGTCCTAGATTTAAGGTTGTGCACCAATGAGTTGTGTACATTGTTAATTACACATCACGTTATTAACCTTTATTGTATTGCATCTACCCCCGTGTCAGATTACGCAGCTCCCCGTTCGCAGGTCGTTCACTGGGCCTCCGGTTCTCTGGGGTCCGGTGAGCATGATAGCGCCGAGGGCGACAAGGCGTACATGGAGAGAAGAGAGACAAAAATTCTTCCAAAAAAAAAACAATTTACCATGGGGGCAGAACTTGAGGCCCGTATCTTCACACGATGAGATGAAGCTAGAGAGAGAGTAGTAGGGCTGCCAACTTCGAAACGAAATTCCTTTTGCTCTACTAAGCTCTACTCGTACTACAATAAATACAATGATCGCCTAAATGCGCATATGAAACTAGTTATTGATATTGTACGAGGTTGATAGTGCCATAAGGGCACGTACGGACGACCACATATCTCGCATTTCTAGGAAGAACCTTGTACCCCCAAAAAGATGTACGATCATGTACATTTCTGCCTTAAAAATTACAGAATTTATGTGGATAACCACATAAATTTCCACCCTCCCATTTTACTGAAGTGGGTGGTTAGAATTAGCCAAAAATGTGAAATGAATGAATTATGTCCGTCTCCAAGTAACCATCTATTACCATACCAAAATTCATCAAAATTCGTACTGCTGTTTAGGCATAAAAGCAGACAGAGTACTTTCGCATGTTAGTATGGAAGTACGGATTAGGAGTATGATACTAGGCTACTTTTGACTTAACAACGCGACGTACGAAGAAATATATTGAATTAATATTTTGTTTTATTGGAATAAAATGTTAATTTATAATTTTTTATAGTGTTATGATTTTTCGAAGTTGTTTTTTTTTTTACAAAAAAGTGGCCACCCAAATCCCAAATAAATGCAATTTTTTGGCACGTCACAGCCGCGTCATCATGTCTCCGTGTCTGCTTTTATCACTTTGGAATTAATTTGGTCAACATTATCAAACGTTATCTACACCTTTATATGTGAAGTGTTAATTTTAAGTAGATTTAATATTAGTTTTCTAAAATGGAGATTTTAAACCAAGTGGGTAGTACACAGTTTCTATTCCCAATTGCGGCTGTTGCTGTTGTTTTAGTATGCGCGGCCCTTGTATTTGTCTTCGGGTTCCACTCTGCGGAACAGCCGCAATTTGATAAACTGCCTTTAATTTTGGACGATAGGAAATCGTCTAATAAGAAGAGGAAAACTAAGGACAAGGTCAGTGAGAACAACATTCTGTTTGCGCTCGACATTGTGCTAATTTTATTTTTAACCTGTTAGCATATGCTCATAGAGCCGGGGGTTTTATGATTCAGGTAATACATTCGATTCGTAACATGCTGTTGTTTCATTGCCTTTATGATTGGTTTTTGTATACAGCTGCTGATACATTTACATACATTTTGCATACATTTTCATTTATTTACATGATCTTTGACATCTTTTTATAAAGGTTTATTATTTTTATGTATTGCAGAAGTCTTCTCCTAACCGTTCATCGAATGAGGATACGAAGGCTAAGTCTGAGAGTTCTAAAAAATCTCCCATCAAGGAGAAAAAAGAAGAGAAAGTAAAAGAGGCTGAAAAGCCGAAATCAAAAGACAAACAGGAGTCCAAGCCTATAAAAAAGGAAGTTAAAGATAGTGCAGGTGATGCTAAGAAAGCAAAGAAAAACAAAACTGTTGAGTTGGAGAAGCCAGCAGATTTTGATGATGGGGTTTGGGAAGAGGTACCAAGGAAGAGTGACAAGAAAAAAGTAGAGGGGAAAAAGAAGACAACTGAAGAGAAAGAAAAGAAAAAGGAAAGCCCTGCAAAGAAAAGCAAGAAAGCTGTAAAGGATGCTGATGTTGAGGCTGCTCGTCCCAATGAAGACATCCAAGAAGCTACAATTAAAGTATCAGTTGGACCTGAAGTAGACGAGGAAGCAGCTCGCGCTTTGAAAGCTCAAGTGGAAGAGTTTCAGCGTGTATTAAAAGAGGTGTGTATATAATTATTGAAGTCAACCAATTTAACTGTTTGACCACCAACATCATCTATACATGACAATAAATAGGCTCTTAAAAATGAGAAATAAACGAGTTGGAAAATGATTGGTAGCTACTATATTTTTCATAGGTATGCTTATTTATTTTGTGCTGTGGTATCCAGGGCACAGCAATGCGTTTATAGTGTGGCATTCAAAAGGTTCAATTACTTGGTTTTTTATGAATAATGTTTTTATCATTTTTTATGAAATATTGAATTTTTTTAAAGCAATTATTATTGTTGATTGCATTTTAGAAAGAGCAACGTGAGCATGCAGCCCTGACTGGAGAAGATGAAGCTGAGGCTGATAATGAAGAGGTGCCAGATGTCAAGGACCTCCGAAGCAACAAGAAGAAGGAAAACAAGGAAAAGCAAAGTAAAAAGAAGGCTAATGAGGTACTAAAGTCAATTTTCAGTATTGAAAACAATAATATAGAAATCTTACAAAAGTAAGCAGTTCCTTTCTTTTATATCTATCTTCATTGACAACAGACAGCTGATGGTAACACAATAAATAGGCTAGTAAACAAGGATTTGTTGCCCATTATAATGACTTGTAGAGAGACACATGTTTTTGTTTATTGTAATAAACCTTAAATGCAGCTTTATTTACATTTTGTTAATATATCACTGTATGATTTTACAAAACTTGTATTTTTTATCATTATAGATTGCTGCCACAGCCAAAGTAGCTTCCAAACCGGAAATACCAGATAATTCTGATGCACAAGACATACAAGAAGAGAAACAGAATGTACCAGTGTTTGATGAGCTAGGAGGTATGAGTTGTTTTCCTTGGTTGATGTAAATAATTAGCCATTACTATATGTTACATACATACTACAGAAAAGAATACATACTTTAATAAATATGTTAGATATTGTGGGACAATATTCCTAGAAAAAAAGGAGGGAAAAAAACTCAATTATAATTAATATTCACTCACATTGACACAGCACAGTCTAGCCCCAATTCAAGTGAGGAACTTGTAATATGGGTAATAAACAATAGATTAACATACTAATGAACTTTGTTTTGTAAATACATACATATTATATGTAGAAACAGACATAACAAATAAAACTAGGGATTCCTTTGTGTAGTAGTCAATGTCTTAACCATTTCACCTTGACCACATGGGGTACTGGCTAACTGACAATTTTTTATGGGACATTGTGGCATGTACAAAAACAATAATTTTCGAGGTGGACACTTAATGATTTTTGAGGCGGGCTTAGTTTAGTAGAGAACTGTCTGAAAGATAATGTGGCAATGAATGAATCCCATGAACAGTTTACAAAACAACCATAAATAATTCTATTTGAAGTTCATTCAGTATCTATTTGTATAACTGGTCCATTTTGTCCTATACAGTGTATGCACATTGTGTAATACCTTAATCTAAGAGGCACTTAATATTAGACGAGCCATCTGCTTATTTGCATGCTTATCATTCATTACAATATATTGTATTGTTTAAAATGTATTGCATTGTTTTGTATTGGTCCAGCACCATTCAAATTTGTCAAGGAAGGCTTAATCTAGCAGTGGACATATCAAAGGACGCCCTCTGTCCCAATGATGCTAATTACTGGTGGAGGCTGGATGAGTAAAGCCGAGGACCAGGATATCTATGCAAAATAGAGGAGACCTATTTCCAGCTGTGGATGGCACCCGGTTGAAGAGAAGATAAGACTGTATATCTATAAGAATGGAATCCTTTCCACTGTGAAGTGGTGATATATCGAAAAGAGTATGATAAATGTTTTTTAAAAAATAATGCATATTTCTATATCTGCTGCTTTTTATGTGAATCAATATTTACTGACTTGAGTACTGCCATAACATTTTTTTTTATGACTGTCACTAAAATGAATATGATATGATACTTGTAGGCTGGTAATTGACTCGTTATTTAAGATGCTTTTGTCACAAGTCACTTAAAATTGTGTTAGTAATAACACAATTTGACTGTTAACCATGTAGCATAAGTTTTACCTAAGTTGATTCAGTCTCTATCTGAATAAGCATTTTGTCCTATTTTAGAGGTTCTACTAGAACTAGTTAGACTAGAACCATTTTAGTCTTACTTTAGAGTACATGTAGGCACATTGTAAAATACCATAGTCTTAGAGCCCCCTGTACACGAGACAACACATAGCATTTAACTAAATCTGTTTTTGTTTGGCTGTGTCAATCTCAAATCAAATCTCAAATCAATACACAAGAAAAATATATTTTTTTACAGACACATGGACTGACGCAAAGGTAGCAAAGAAAGGCAAGAAAAAGGCTCGCAAAGATCAGTGAGAGGTGAGTTCTTGAAACCGTGTTCACTCGGGCGGCACGCCACGGTACTAGCTCAATACCAATCACACCTCTGATAAAATTGCTCCAGCAAAACAAAATCTGATTAAAATTATCTTGTAAAAAAAGACATTTTTTTTGTTTCAGGGTTGTAATTTTACAGGGTGTGGATGTCTTTATTATTTAATTAATATCTTACTGTTCTTACACATTCAGTCAATTTACGTCCATGTTTTTTAGTTTCATATTTTATTTTGTATCTAGCTAATGTTGACATGTTTTTCTTTTTAATTTAATTATTGTTTATGGTAAAGCATAATATGTTATGTTTTTTGTATGCATTATATGAGTCATAATTTTGTAATGTGTTCAAAGAACATTTAGTGACCTTTGGGAATCTGCAATATGTTGAGTGTTACTTTGTTATAATAATAAAAATGAGGGATGCTCATGGAATAAATTATAGTTTTTAGATAGTTTTATTTAATATGAATATCAGTACCTTATTTGTAGTGAAGTTTGCTTATAGTATAACTTAATCCATATAATAATCATGATCTTCTGGTGCTTATAGTAGTAAGTGATTCCCCTTTCATTCCATTTGTGTGCATTTTCCTTAATTTCTTTATCAATTTCACTTTTATCAATTTTATGTGGTATTTTCCATGTATTGTTTCTATATTAACATAATTTATTTTGCTGATAACCCATGACAAAATGTGATGAGACCTGAAAATGGACCAATCTACACGGAGCGTCGCCACTTATTCCTATTGTTGTTGTACTAGGTACGGTAGATGTTCTACATTGTTTAGAAGACCTATCTAGTTCCTTCAGCCACTGATATTAGATAATGATATGTATATTTTCCGTCCGGACGTTTTCTTATATAACTATGCATGTGAAGTTACTGTTTACATATAGTTTTTGCACAAACATATCTTTGCTTCTGTGGTGGTAAAACATGTAAAGCATATATTGTCATTCATCACAGTAATAACTGCAGATGTAAGAGTGTTTTATTGCAGATTCCTATTTTGTATACATAGATATAAGAATAATTAATGAAGGTTTAGATTAGTAACTACCGACATAATTCTGTATAAAATGAAAATTCAAAATGTCTCTGTTTGAATATAATTTATAATAATAGGTTAAGAGTGAGAGCATTAGGTACATTTGATTTTATACGAATTGCAAGAGGTTTTTCATCGAGAATGATAATTATTAATTGGCTGTGCAATACATAATAATTCATACTTAAAAAAGTAATAATCCGGTTTGTACTACCTACACACATCATTATTAGTTTTTTTAGACTTCTCGTGCATCAGGTATGTAAGGCTGTCATCATTTTATGTACTTCTATTACATTTGTGTGAATGAACGAATGAGACGCTTAACTCTTAAGGGCAGTATACTATTTTGATGAAAAACTTGCAACTTAATTATAACTAATACTGGTTTTATACTGTAGAACTAGATTATAAGGTTGGTACGTAGCCAACATGTTCTGTAGAAAATGATACTTGTTGTGTAGCATTAGCATTTCTATTTTAATTAATAATTATTGATATATAAAATTGACCACCAATTACTATCATTATGTTTTCTAATAAAACAATTTGGATGGCAGCTTTACATTTTTATGTTCCCCATTTGCTATAAAAACTCTGTCTATCATTAAATACGGATGATGTGTGTTGATAGTTCTATATCTCTATTTAAGATCTTCTTTCTTATTATTACTATCTTGTGTTTTCATTTTTTTATATAGGTACGTAGGTATCTTTATTCATAATAATGTCTTGTGATATCTGTGGATGCCAATGGAATGTTATAGCATCAGCCTATGTCATATTGTATGCACCCATACATTTAATGCTTAATTTACACTGTTTTGTTGTTATTCTCAATTTTCAAAGAGATTAATATAATATTTTCATTAGAATGGTCCTCATGTTCATTATTTATAATTAGTTTAATATCCGTACTTAGGGCCTAAATTTTATAAAAGTTATTTAGTTTTGGCTGAGGTGAATTAAATTCGTATATCAATATAAGATACATATACTAGATGTAACATATTTTTGGCTTCGTATTGTTATAACTATGATGAAGGAGCGCGGTGCGTCTAAATACGGTATAGCAAACGCATACAGACATTGTATTTTGAGAACTCTATTGTTTTAGAGGCTCTAAAAATAATGAATGTATAATATAAATATTTTTTTAAAATTAATAAAGAGTGATAATTTATTATATCTTTTATTTCATTGCCATAATTTATTTTATAAAAGATCCGTGGATTACCGAAACAATTATTGTTCGTACAAACAAAAGGATGATAGCATCGCTTCAATCGTGTCCCGATACCTTGAATGAAAGACAGGGTAAGGCGCAGTGTTTTGCACCTTAGCCCTTTTGTAGCTAGATCTAGCACTTTTTAGCATAGGTGAACTCCTTTTTTATTAACAATTTAGCCCGAAAAGAGCATCTAGCTCCTTTTCACTGTCTTGAAATTAGTACTAAATTATGAAGATTCGACATACTAACAAGTACTTTTTTGCTATTTCATCGGTCATGATGACGTTTTTTTTGGACGCTCTAAAAAAACGGCTTCATGACATGATTATTTCAGCATTTTTAGAACAGAAAATCTTTTGATGCTCAATCTACCTCTTTTTAGCTTCTCAAAAGGCCCTTTTTCTAAATCTGAGGTGGCAACACTGGTAAGGGGTCACTTTTGCAACTTGCTATATATATGGCGTGATATTTACTCTGTAGATTAGGGTTGTTGTATATGTATATAATAAAACGGTTAGGGCCCAATCCAACCACAATTGTTAGTGATAAAATCTTGCTGAATAGCAAATAACCAATAAGCATTGAACCATGAATGCTTTTGCAAGCAGCGCGAAAGGTTACGATCTGAAAGACATCTACATTTATAATCCATTAATCCGTTTAGGGGCAATGATATTCTGTATATATAAAGGCAGATACGCCATCCGTGCCCACAAAACAATCCGCCGAAGAGAGTACAGTTTGTACTATTTTGTTTAGGTAAATGTACGCCATAGATTTATACACTAAAGGTATGTACATTTAGTGTATAAATCTGTGATGTACGCTCATTCGAAATATGTGTTATAGGTTTCCGTTTCTCCGTATTGTCTATGATTATAGGTGTGCTGTCACTGCGTTCGGAACACTTTTCGATTATTTTGTGAGCATATCACGTGGTTATAAAACTATGTAATGAATATATGAGTATCTAGATGGATGAGTAGGAAAATAAAAAAAAATTTCGTCAATTTATTAAAAATGTGTATCAAATATGTATTACAATAATTAATTGGATATTCAAGTCAATTGAATACAAATACGTGTCGATATAAATTTCACTTAGAATACGTAATTACAAAATCGTATATGGACTAGGCTAGACATTGGTGATGTTAATATTATTATCAAATTTATACTAAGTTAACCATAATTTTGTATTGAAATGTTTTCTATTAAAACTTTAATAGCTTAGGTATTTTAAATGCGGTTTATCCATTACATATGGTAACAATCATAAGATAAGATTAAGATAAAAAATATTTAATGCACATAAGAAAAAAAAGCATACAACACAACAAGAAACAACAAAAATGAGTACAATGTAGGCGGCCTCATTGCTAAGTTAGCAATTTCTTCTAGGCAACCTTTGGGTGAAAGAGTGCTTATAGGTAAGCGGGCTTGTGCAAAAACGTTAACAATCATCAACTGCGAAACGAGCAGGCCGCTAAAGGCATCTACGAAATAATAATACCGCATTATTTTATTACTTCATTAAATTGAATTCTAAGTCTCAAAAATCAATGTTTTTTTTTACAATTCAGAATCACTCTTAGCGCCTGATTTGGCAGTGGTCTTCCTTGGAGCTGGAGCGGCACTCTTGCTGCGCGGCTTGCGACGCACGCGTTTCTTGGGTCGACGTAGCTTGCCGGCCTGCGCAGGCGCAGCTTGCGAGCGCGCAGTTTTCGTCTCCACTTCAACCTTTAGACGAGCGAACATGTCGTAATTGGTGATGACGCACATTTTACCTACGAATTTATTTTTTTATCAATTAACATAACATTAAGGATTGACTAGTCTCTTCATATTTACTCTCTATAACATTCGAACCTACGAACTCTACTAAAAAGCTCAATTGGTAAGGTAGATGCATACTTCAATTATCATTTCAGTGTTACAATTTCTTTACCATATTGCCATATTTGCCTTAATGTAAATGTGCCTGATAAACTTGAAATTAATATAGAATATATTTTCTGTAAAATTACATAGATAAGGAGTAGAGGAGTAAGTATCAGAAGGATTGTCGGCCGGTGTTCTGATTACAGTACCTACTCGCAACTTAAAAGTTGATTTATTTTGCGTTAATTATTATACATGAAATCTTTGAGAGGTCTGAGAGGTTCACCTACGAACCTTTATACATTTATTTAAGTACGCTTCCATTAAATAGAAAACCTAAGGTATTTTTCTTTAATATTGGATAGAGGTGATGATCCCTTCCCTCAGCCGTGACTGTCAGTCGGAAAGGTATACCATATAATTTGTTAGGTAGGATGCCATATAATTTGTGTTATTTAACAACTACTTTATTAATTTAACAGCGCCCCCTTTTGTTTTTTATTAGCGGTGATGACTGCCACAATATTTGACCCTAAATGGTACCACACACTAATAACATACCTACTAAATAAACATTAGATACATGTACAAGTTATGATAAATCGGAATCAAACATGATTTGGAACGAGGCCATAATTATTCATGCGATGACTGTGACCACAAATATAGGTATATATTTGCACCGCAACTAACTTAGTTCAGTACCTAGGTTTATAATATTATCTGCCTACTTACTGATATTGAATAAATGCACATGCTTACCATTACAATATTCTTCACCACATTCAGCACAAGCTATGATTCTCGTTTCTGTTACACCGGAACGATTTTTCGTTTTCCGAAGCATATTGTTTTTAGCAAACTCACGTTTGTCTCTGGCTTTAGTTTTCAGCTCGGCTTTTCGTAGTTCTATTAACCTTAAATGAAAAGCTTAATAGAAACGGTAATAAAAGCTCTGGTGTATAGTTAAGGCTGTACATTTTAATAATTTACCTATTGAAATATTCCTCATCAAGCTTCAGTTTTGGTCGTATGGAAGTCAACATTCTCCATTCTATTGGAACAACACACAATTCTTCAAACTTAAGACCCTTCATTTCTACAGGTATTGGGTCCATAAAAGTATATTGTTTTTCTTCGTACCCTCGAGTCCCCAGTTTCTCATAAGCTCGAATTTCTTTTTTAGGTGTTTTTGTCTTTTGATCTTCTAATCTGTCCTTTATTTTTATGTCTTCACTTCGAACCTAATGAAATATGATTGATTCATCATATTATTGAATTGATCACATGGTAACTTAGTTTATAAAAGATTAGAAAAGTTTAATTTTACCTTCTCTGGTCTTGTTTTGAAATCCGGCACTTTGTCTAGCACCGCTCTATATTCTTCAGCAGTATTTATTACAGTTTTCGACAAGTCCAGTATGGGTGCTTCATCTTTCTTTTTATCAAAAATATCGTCCGACATTTTATATAAAGCTTTAGGTACAGTTTCGGTAAGTGTTCGAAAATAAGTTCAAGTCCACTATTGATAAAACGCAGCTGAAATTTGTCGGTCTCTTAGTTACTGTTAAATCAATATAAATTCTTAGATACCTTACTTTGTTTCCTATTTATTACAAGACTAGCAGTTGTGCTTACTAAGATATTTCTTGTATTGCTACTATTTTAAATGTCTAAAATACTGTATCAAAATTTGGATTTCATTACATTGTCTTGATCCTCATTTCTATCCAAATAGTCTCTTTTAGCTGTGTTAATTTGGTCTATTATTTTTTTCCTATTTTCAACATCGTATATATTATTACTACTAGATTTAGGGTTTCTTTCATTAACGTCATCTAGCCATAGTTTTCTGTTACCATATTTGTCGTTAATGAACTTTTGTGATAGAGTCATTCTTTTAGAAGGCGATCTTTTCGGAGATTTTTTATGGTCAACGGTGTCGCTAATTGTAGTTTGTCCAATTTGGCTAAACTCTATAGCTACATTACTTGAAGGTTCAACAGGCCTTATCGACAAGTCCTGAATGGACCGTTTATTTTTCCAATATGACTGACTCAATGAGTTGCGTTGTTTGAAGCTGTTGTCAGAATTTTTGTCCGATCTAGTTGGTGGACTAGGAGATCGGCTATCCTCGCTTGACTGAGAGATATATTGCCTAGCTTGGGATCTATATTTTTGACGCATTTTACGTTTTTGACTGTAAAATGGATCTTTTTCACTTTGTTTTTTGTATTGTGCAACAGGTCGGTTTACACCCCATTTCGGTCGAGTTTCAATATCTTTTTTATACCTTTCCTCGGATCGGAATCGCCGATCTTTTTTTAGAGTGTTATGATGGCTTTCTTGTGGCGCGTTTTCATCTATATTTGAATAGTCTTTATCTATATTTCTTTCAGTTCCATCAGTATCAACCATTTTGTCAGTTGTAGTTTTCCACAAAGTCGTATCAGTCTGTGTGGCTGCATCCTTTGTTTTGACTATTAAATTGCCGATACGGTATTTGCGAGGTGTTAATATTTTTCCATTGTCAGATATTTCATTAATATTGTTAAGTGAATTTAATGATACACTGTATAAACTATTAGATAAGTTTTGAGGAACTAAAACAGCTAATTGTAAACTATTTGGCTGGGCATTGACAATTTCTCCATTTCCGTTAATGCCAATTGGAACTAGATTAAACTGATTATCAGCCAAGGCCAGGGGTGGCACACTGTGTATAAATAGATTTAAATTTCCGGGACCAACAGATCGAGGGGAATTAAACTCAGTTGTGTGGTGCGAGGTACAGTCCTTTTTCTGGCTTTTTGCGGAATGTACGTCATATGTCCTGTTTGTTTTAGTTGGACTAACCGAGTCATTTAATTCTATTGTTTCTGTGTTGTCTATTGTATTGTCATCTGTAATGGCTTTACTGCTGTCCACGAGTAAATTAGAAACATTAACATTCTGCCTATGATACGTGTAACGTTTTTCTTTATCTTGTTTAGCTTTCTTTTCTGCATCTTCAAGTGCTCTTTTGAGTGCATCTAGTTTTCTTTGTTCTAACAATTGTTTTTCTTCGTTTTTGCGTCTTTCCTCTTCTAACCGTAGCCTGTCTTCTTCTTGTTGTCGTTGTATTCGTAACTCTTCTAGTCGCTCTTCCCTTAATCTTATTTCCCTTTCTTCTTGGCGACGTTTCTCACGATCTTCCAACTGACTTAGAATCGCTGATTGCAGTTCTAAGGCTTTCATGCGTTTATTTTCACGTTGAGCCTTTATTTCAGGCTCGAGGGGTACATTTTGCCCTCTTAAAAACGTCCTGTAACAGTAACATCGTTAATGATATTTTATCAGTACCTACTTAACAAAATAATTTAGATACTTTAATAAAAAAATCTGTACCTTCCCTCATCGCTTCCATTACAAGATGATCTATCGCAGTCAAACCCTGAATTAGTTGAACTTCTTTGGTCAATGACTAGTACTTCTGCTGCGTTATCGATCATGTTAAGACCTCTTTCAACCCACGACGGAGTACCTTTCTTTTGATTGGGCATCTGCAATATCGCAATTAAATATTTGACATAATCCATACTAATTTATAAGAAAGTGTGTCTGTTTTTAGTTGTCTTTCACGGAAAACAGAAAGATGAATAGACGTGATTTTTTAAGTGGAAATAGTTTAAGGGATAGAGAGGGACATAACCTATTTTTTGTCAAAATTATAGCCCCCCACAACTCTGTAGTGGGGGGGTTGAGAGTTTTAAGATAGCTAAAAAGTAATGGTCTATTTGTCACTAACAAAAAGTATTGCATCATATTTTTTCAGAAAATGCCCTATATAGCTATAAAAGACAGGGTGAAATTTTATTTATACAGTTTTCAAGTCAAAAGCTAAAAATTTATGGAAAGACGTTAAAGGCCATCTACAGAAGTGTAAAATTATTTTCTGATTTCGTAACCAGGAATGGGGAACCGTGTTACCCCGAATTTAACGCGAGAGAATCTGCAGGAAAAAGCTTGCATTTTCATACATTTATTGAGAGTAGGTAACCTTTGCTGATTTTTTGGCAGGTTTTATAATTCATAAATAATAATATATAATTTATAAAATAATCCTGTTCAAATATTTGTATACAAAAGTAAGTAATCGCTTTAGTTCATCATTTGCAAGTTATTTAAAACATTTAAATTATAATAATTTAGGCTTGTAACTACATATTTACTTCTGGTATGCCGAGTAGCCTAATAACAAAAAAATCTATACCTTGAATTTCCTTAAAACAAGGTTACTTTCTTATTACTAGATTAGACAAAACTAAATTAAACGAAACTGTGGGCTACTCTCACTTCAATATAACTGGGTGTTTCTATGCTCTATACGCATGTATTACAAGTATGTTTATCAGTTGTTTACTACCTATCCATAACAAAAAGCTCCTTGCTTAAATTTGGGCTAGATGGCGCTGTGTGAAAATCTTTGGATATTTTTAAAGGTATTTATTCAATCAGGTAGACACCTGTGGTAATCTCGCGTTGGGCGCAGTGGGGCTCCCACAGGCGTCCGGTGGCGACCCCACGGTCGCCCCAGCGGGGGCGGCCTTCCTCCGCTGTAGAGCTGCGCGCCGACCAAGCGCCCTCAGTGTTGCCAGATCTGCCTCCGCTGGACAAATGATTTCTAGACAGAGGTATTACAGTGAATATTATTATTATTTGGGGTTTTGGGAGCTACGAATATTACAGACCTATAGTCACTTCGACTTAGATCTTTCGTGACCTTTTAAAGTTCGTCTTAAACTTGGACACTTTTGAGGTAATTCAGGTACGGTGAATACATACCTATTTTAAGACATTTTTTTCAAGACCCAAGTCTAGACCTCCTTTTCCATTTTCTTCTTTCACCATCATCATCAGCCCATCATATGTCCCCACTGAGGGGCACAAGCCTACCCCTATAGGATGTATATGCCTCACGCAGGCCCAGTGCGGATTTCTTCGAAGGCGTGCGCAGGTTTCGTCCCGATGTTTTCTTTCATCGTAAGAATGTTGGATAAAAGTACATAATTGAGAGCGTCGGTAGCTCAATGGTGTGGACTGTTGCCCTCCTACCGGGAGGGCTGAGGTTGAAATCCCGCCACGTACCAATGTATTTTCGAATTTTTGAAATTATATGTACGTTATCCGACGCTCTTATGGTGAAGGAAAACATCGTGAGGAAAACTTGCGCACGCCTACGAAGAGATTCAAAGGTTGTCAGACTGGGCCCGCGTGGACGACTAAGGCCTAATCACCCTATACGTGTAGGCTCGTGCCCCTTGGTGGGGACGTTTAATGAGCTGATGTTGACGTGGCGGGATTTGATCCTGCACCCTCCAGATGGGAAGGCAACAGTTCACACCGATGAGCCACCGACGCTCTTTCTTCTTTTACTAATAAATAATCTGGACTGGATACTACCCCAGTAGGTTCGTGTTACTGAGTACGTGTACTGAGTGTTTATTTTAAAAATTGTATGACCCTTTTCGACCGAGTACAGGACTTAAAGATGTTTTTTATATATTTTTCTGATGATCAGGACATTCCGCTTCGTCTAGACAAAATTCTATCCGAATTTAGTTTAATAGCGATCAAGTCTCGGCCGATACGCAAATAGACATTCTAAAGGTCTTACGATATAAGCTTACTATCCGAAGCCCTCAAATGGAGAGTCTTTATTTTATCCAGCAGTATTAATTATACCTGTTTAGTACTCGCGAAAGGGAAGTACCGGGATATCTGGCGCAAAATGGGAAAGACCTACGAGTATGTCCAGCAGTGAACGAGAAAGTACTTAGATATTATTTTAAGAAGAAGCCCAAGATAGGTACATGTTTTAATTGTAGTTTTTGTGCATACAATGTATGTATGTGATACACATAAACTACGTTACGCAACGGTTATGATGTCCGTAACGTTTATAAATACGGATAGCTTTCTTGTCACGCACGTTGGGTTACTGCCCACGATACTTACGACTTTATAGCATTGTGAAGTGTGTCATCAAAACAGCATTAGCATAACCTTATTAATATTTACAGTCAGACTACGACTAAATACTAAATCTTTAACCCATTGATCGCCGGGAATCCAACACAATAGAAAATCTAGTGTCTGGCGCCTTAAGGCGTCATTGGCATTCTAGGGTTAGAAAGTTCTGAATTTAAACACGTCTTTAAGATAGCTACTTTAGAAGGGGTAGGTAGGCTTTTTCTTATCGAGAAGGTAGTGAGATTAATGAACAATCAGTCCAATCCTTACGAAAAGTGGGTGTTTGAGGATAAGAAAAGCAGGGGATGAGGATATCTGATGCAAAAAGGGGGCGGCCCATTACCACCAGTGAACTCCAATAGATTAAAGAAGAGACCGGGACTGGTGCATTCCAGACCATTTAAACCACTTTACGGCCTTATCAGGTTACTTGTAACTACTATATTGGCAGTCGGGAGTGGCACGAATGGACCGAATGAAGTGACCACACTCACAGAAAACCGGCGTGAAACAACGCTTACTGCCTTTAAAGAAGTGCACTATAACTTTTAATTTAAATAATCCGTTACTTTCGTGCTCACCTGTTATCCTTGCCTTCGTGTTCCCACGCGACAACGGGGTTGTGATTATTCGTGACATCCAACAAGGCCCCGCTCCTATTTTTGTGATTGACTGTTTCACTGCCATATCCCGACGTGTCGCCCTCGCCGTCCTCGTCGTAAAAAGCAAATCGTTTTGCACTTGGTATATTGCGATTGAGCACATTGGCTCGTCTGTCTTCCTTCTGAACTATTCTATCCTCCACGTGATGTATAGGAGGCAAACTTGGACTTCGCTGCCTCTGTATAGGCTCCTGGTATTCATATGACGACTGTTTGTGCAGCTCTAGGGTGCTTGCAAACTGATTTCTAACTTGTAATCGGTTTGTGTAGCGCTCTCCAGAACCCCAAGGCAGGTAGAGGTGTGACATCTCCTCTGCAAGAGAGCACACGACAATGCTTCAGTTAATGTTAACTCAATATATTTTTCTGTTACGGAACAGGTTTTATAATGCACCTTCCTTGCCGACTGTCGTCGAGGAATTGACTATTAATGCCCTGAAAGAAAAAATAGGTAAAGGAGTTCCCCTATCCGTAAAGGGGTTTCAAGTTTTATCGATACCATGCGAGGAAAACGTTAAGTCATTTATGCGAGCTGCAATATTATCAATCTCATTGTTAAGTTGACGTTCAATATCGTAAAATAATTAGAATGCCGATGGCGGCACATAAAAACAAAAAGCTAGCACAAGATGACACGCTACGCACCACCACACTGCACTGATTAACAGAGATAACGACGTAATATTGTAATGAATGAGCACTCGGCACCCCAGTTATAACCTATCCCCTTAATGCTTAATACGCCCTTATCCCCATTAATCACTTATTCCGATTCGAACATAATGTTTTCGTATAATTGCCATAATCTCATTATCAATTTTATTCAAACTCTAGTAGGGTTTTCACAAGACATGCACCTATATTTAAATTGTCCGGAACTAACAATAAGAAGGGTTTTGGCATCGAAGGGTCTTTGTAACTAGTAGGCATATCTACGCGTACGCCATTAAGAAAGTTATACAATTTGCTGATAGAAGTTAGTCTTAAAATCTCCTTCCTTTCCATTGCCTTAAGGTTGATATAAAAAAACAAATATGGATTGTCTTTTATTTTGATCAAATTAATTTGTTTTTTTATTTCCTATTTTATAAATGACACCCTCGCTCGGTGTTGTTCGGAGAGTGCGTAGTGATAGTTTGTCCATAGTGCCGCGTCAACATATACCTAAATACCTGCCTATCTAAAAATAAATATATATTATGGTTTGATTTACGAGTATTTGTGCACAAGCATAGCATTTACATAGTAATGAAATTATTGCTTTCATTTAAATGACAATGTAGGTAGATGGTAGGTAATAGAGTAAGTTGGTAATAACCTATACATCAGTAACATTTAAGTAAGTAAAAATGGTTTATATATGAAAAGCGAATTTTATAAGATTATTGCGGTGTAGCTACACGCTTAAAATGTGTTGTTACTCGGAAAATACTTAACTATCATTTAATTGTATTGTGTCTTACATAAACGACTCATTTAAATCTCGTTTCGCTTTCGTTGGCCCGGTGATACTGAATCAAATTACCTAAGAAAAGGGTTCTTAAATATATTTATGTACAAATTATTTTAAATAATTATGAAGTGGATTGCAACCAGATAAAGCTCTTTCTTTAGTAATCATCAGTTTTCGTAGCTTAGCTTCACTTGGATTTACTGTACTTAAATAGAGTTCCTCTATTAGCTATGTCACGTCTGGTGTTCAGGAAATCAAAACGAGTATGTCATACGTAATCGTATACGAGTACAAGCAAAGAATGACACAAGGTGACTTTCGCATGTATTCCATAGAGATTAGCGTCACGATTGATTTCCATTCGGACTTCAATGCTAGTAAGCTACAGTTACAGATACTGTTATGCACAAGTATCTACCTACTCGTATATACTGACAGGCGTTTATACGTTTTCTCTGGGTTAATTCGTAAGATAGAAAGAGATTGTTTCATTAGGTATCGTAAAAAGCGGCCGCATAAATGAAAAACTACTATCTGTCGACTTGAATAATGGTATATTTTGCTTGCATCGCTACGCTCTCGTGCGCACCGGTTTAACAAGCGCAATGTTTTTGTTTTATTATTTAACGCTACGATAAGTTACAATACTGAGTTTATGTGTCCGGTAAGTGGTTATCGTACGTAAGTAAATAATACATTGTTATTAATTTTGATCCATTTCAAGGATTAGAGTGGAGCATTCAAGTGCATCGATTAAAAAAAGTTGAGTTCAAAAAATTTTTTATTCACGTTTGACGTTAACCTTAAACCTGCCTACCTGATAAAAAAATTCGTGATGTTGTGATTTTAAGACTAATGATATATTACTTGTACCCACCACAAGAAAAGTAGGTAAGCCTCAGCAGTTTAAAAATAGCTATGAATGTATCAACAACATAGATTTAAATTTTAAAAGCATTTCCCGATGTTATCAAACATTGTTTCAATTAGATACGTTTATTTTTTTCTTTAAGTTGTAGACGGTTAAAAACTGTCACGGAAGTTCTATGTTCTTCTTATTTGGTGATGTTTTAAACAATTTACATTTTCTTTTGTTTATTTTTGTTAGTTCTTTCTTAAGACTAGACCTAGTTGGATTCGTTTATTTTTCTCCGTTACGTAACCCTGTTTGATGATTGATGAACTACAAAAATTTACAGATAATTTAAAAAGTCCTGCTTGTTAACATGACATTTTACATCTTGATTTCAACACGAAAGTTATAAATGCATAGGTACCTACTGATCAAAACAAACAATGTACTAACTCTATCTCAAATAAACTAAATAAATATCCACTGACATTCACAAAACGCCATCTAGCTCCAAAGCTTGTATAACGAGTACTAAACAATTGATAAACATACTTATTTATATATTTTTTTGTAAATAAAATCATATTACACATTGAAAACACCAACCAATACACACATGTTCATGCACATAAATGTTTGTACTGCCCAGGAATCGAACCCGGAACCCTTGGTGTAGTAGCCGCTGTCACAACTATTTAATACAATAAAGTAAATCTAAAGGTACTTCGAGACCGTGCATATTAAGCAACTACTGCAGTGTTTTGTTCTCCAATGGGTGACCAAAAAATATTATTGTAAGTCCCTTCGTGTTTCGGAAGGATCCTTATCCGTTGGTCTTCGCTAGTATCATTGAGTGGTAGTAGTTAACACTCCCAAATTCTCATTTGGCTGAGTGGTGGATTACGGTAGAATACTACTCATACTTACACACAATGATGTAAAAAGTATAGATTCGTGATATGCTCACAAAACATTCGAAAAAAGTGTTCCGAATGCAGTGACAGCACACATACACATATTTAGAATGAGCGTACATTTACCGAAACAAAGAGCATACAACTGTATTCTCTTGGGTGGTTCGTTTTTGAGGCACGGATGGCGTATCTACCTTTATACAGAAGAATATCATTGCTTACATATAACAGCTTCTTTCATGTACTGAAAGTGATATCTACCTAATAAACAATACTACCAACGTTTTTTTATTGTGATTTACTTGAAGATCATAGCGTGACTCAAGTTCGCTGTTACTGGCCTGCTTCTAATATTCATGTGTCTAAAGCGTGGAGGTCATTTGTACCGGTCATGGACAATGTTGACGCTGAACCAATAATATTGTCAACGCAGCGAAAACAATAATACAATAAGCTTTTTGTGTAGCTACTGTATAAAGGAAGTGATCCATTGAAGACATTTTGATCAGGAAACCAATTGATAACTGCTATTGTTGTGAATAAAAATACCTATTTTATGTCGAAAGTAACCTATGTAGCAACTAAGTTTGAGTATGCCAAAGAGTCTTTGTTAAGCGTACAAATACTAATTCTCTGTTGGAGTGAATTCCTTTCAGAAAATTAATTTGTTTTATTGCTACTTTCTAACTACACGAAACGCAATTTATGATTTGGCTGAATTTTTGCAATTGATTTCTGTGAATGCGTGTTATTGGAATATTAACTTGCATTTAGAATGTATGATCTAAAATTAAATGTTACTTGCTGCTGTGGCATAATTACTTACTGCAAAACTATTATGCAAATACCTCACGTTTCATTACTAAAACATAGAAGGTTCATAAAAAAGGTATTGCACATAAACAAAAGTGAAGTCATTGAAACGACATATAAAAGGTGCTCTTTTCTTGATATACAAAAGACATGTTCATGTACACAAATGTTTGAACTGCCTGGGGATCGAACCTGGAACCGTTGGTGTAGTAGCCGACGTCTCGACCATTATACCCAATGGGTCGTCAAATGTATACGAGGTAATTTATGTGTATAGCCTGATCTATATCATATTTGAAAACTTGTTACTAATAATCGTATCAATATCGCCTTATCCTAAATAGGTGAGGCATAATATACTTATTCTAGTATCCATAATGTATGTAGTACTTAACTTTAATGATAACGATTCCAAATCAGATAGACAAATGACTAGGCATGGTGGTGTATGCTTTTTCTTTACTGTGATACCCATTTTAATATTAATAATAAATAATATATTCCAGTAAAAACTTATATCTAGTGACAATGAATCTATTTTATCTAAGTTATCGTGGATGAGAGGTGCAAACAAATCAATATAAGTATACCCAGCTGGTTTTGTAGGTATTTTGATAGAAAAGTTCTTACAGTATGGTTAAATTGGCTTTTTAATTGATTTCATGTTCCAAATAGCTACATAATTCAGTAAAAAATTATAGATATTCAGGTAAGTAATTTCATACCGTCGAATTTATGTACAACACTTTTAAATACTTTTAAACAATATGTAAGTTATACATACCACTGTAATATATTTTGTGTGGGTGCAATGAAATATCCGGCGTGTATCGAAAACCACGTGAGCAGTGCTGGTGCCGACTAACGTATCACACGGCGACGCGAGTAGACGACCAAACTTCTTGGCAAAACCACGACCGTGAATTGTTGCAAAACAGCAAACAAGCGTGGTGCAGCGAGCTCGCACGGGCCGAGCCAACGCCGCCGACCCACCGCGGTACGCACCTCTCTCTCGCGCCCACTGCTGCTTCTTCTGTTGCACTAGCGTTGTCGGCTTACTCACTGACAGCATCGCACCACACTATACATTACACTTTCTAATGTCCCGTATTGCACACGCTGTGTTTCTGCCAACCGCAACGCAGTTACGGTGCACCGGCTAATGAGTGCTTTTTAAAAACGGATGCCCGCGCATCGCTGGCCGCCCGTCGCGGTTGGCTTCGCGTGTGCACTCATTGTCCATGCCTGGACCCGCCTTCCCATCTCACGGAGAACAATCCAAATTTGAATTAACGGTACATCCACGTCGGACACGATTGGTGGAACTATTACGTATGCGACGCAACAGCGGGTTCGCTGTAAACAATCCGCCGCTATCAACATCTGTGACTATTTCAGCCTTTTATTGTTTCAGCGTGCGTCACGCGAACGAGAGCTTCAGACGAAAGCCTCGGAAAAGCCGACGGTCGATACAGTAGCCATGGAAACGTTTGTTTCACGTGCTTGCGAGGATTCGTAGAAATTTTCTTCTACTTATTTGCATTTTAGGCCATGAGGCGATGTGACGTGAAAATTAGGGGGGAGATTAATAACTGACCACTTGTGTGCTAGTTCGTACTTATCGGTACATCGTGGCGAAGTATTTGTGCCATTTAAGCTTTGTATTTGTCGAGGTAATATTCTGTATTCTATGGAAAAACCTAGACTAGTGGTAATAATAATAAGCAGAAAGCACTTTATTGTAAGCATAATAGTGTATCAAAATTATTATGTTAATAATTACACCTTAAGTGTGTTCATTGTGTACAAACTTCACCCATCAATCCCCACTGGGCCCGCGTGGTGGGTTTCGGCCCATACTCCCCATAGCCATGCTGTGTGGGAAGGCCTACAGGGGTAGGGGTATGCAGGGACATTGGGACGTTATGGATGATGATGATAACATTATGTACAATTTATAAAAAAACAACGTTAAATATTCCTTTAGTTTATTTCCTCTAGTAGCAGTAGTCCGGTTGTTAGTTCGGATGACCGGACTACTGCAACTTTTTAGTTGCAATAGTTCGGTTCGAACTGAGCACCGGACTATTGCTACTTATTTGGCTTCTATTGTCAAGGTATGATCTGAACATATCGTACTAAAACTCCGAAACTAAACTGGTACTGTTTAGTGTTCCGTAGCTAAATGGCAAAAAACGGAACCCTTATAGATTCGTCAAGTCTGTCTGTCTGTCCGTCAGTATGTCACACCCTTTTTTCTCCGAAACTATAAGCACTACACTATTCAAACTTTGTAAGTATATGTATTCTGAGAACCGCTATTAGGTTTCGACAAGAAACTTGAAAAAAAAATTATTTTGGGGTTCCCGATACATTGAACAGAAACTAATTTTTTTTTCTTACCCCCCCGTGTGGTGTATCAATATGTAGCTCTTGAAAAATATATTTCAAGGTTTCTAATATTTTTTTTTAAAAATTGAATAGTTTGCTATAGAGACTCTTCCAAAGTTGAAAAAAGTGTGTCCCCTCTAATTTCTTAACTATGGGGTTAATAATATAAAAATACATGATGTAGATGACCATGAAATTTAGTTTGAACGATTTCTGGTGTGTAGTTTTTTTTTATACGTCATAAACGGTGAACCACTATTGTTTCATATTAAAGCTGTAGTAGGTGCCCAAGTAAATAAAAAATATTTGATGATACTTGCTGCTGCGGGGCCCTCTACGGGCGAGTCCGACTCGCGCTTGGCCAATTTTTTTGGCCAGATTGCATAAGGCCGGGAACTCATTTGTGGGGTTAAGCATTAAAATATTTAATAAGCTACCATACAATATAATTGATTACCCCTGCATAAGTTTAAGTCTCATGTAAAGTCGATTTTAATGAAAAAAGGTTACTATAGTATCGAAGATTATATGAATGATAAAAACTCATGGACATGTTCATCTCCACGCCTGCACTACTTTTGTTTCTTTTTGTTATCATCTATTTAGATTTATATAATACTTAACTGCTTAATTATACTTTTGTAAATTATTACATTTTTACCAATACTTAATATGATAAAAATTGTGAATATAATTTGCTCTATATAATTATTTTGATTACAAATGATTCTGTACTAAACACAAATTTTTTGAAAAGAGTGACTGCTGAGTTTCGTGCTGGTTTCATCTCAGTGGAAAACTACCTCCCGAACCAGTGGTAGCTTCATTTGACATTCATAAGTGTTCTGTAAGGACCTCAACTGAATAAACACTTTTCATTTTCATTTTACCACTGCAGCGCTAGTAGTTATCAAAATAAATATGGCGCTAGCAGCATTTGCAGTGAATGTTATGGTTTGATTATCTCTTGCTTTCGTGCAATAAGTAAAATTAAAGAGGTGGTCAAAATAATTATTAAACATGAAAGTGCCAAATATAACTAAATGACTGATATAACTAAATGAATGAATGATAACAACGTTCAGCCATCTGTTTAAACATGTGCGTGTGTTGTAAGTGCCATTTGGTTTAATACTCTCCAAAACTACATAAGGATTTAGTGAAAAGTCCAAAACAATCGTAGAACTTGAAATAGGAATTTGTGAAAATTAATGAATTGAGTTATAGTTGAAAAAGTTGGGCTCTAATTCTCACATAGAGGATTGAGGGCCCACCCGTACCAGGCTATAGCGTTTGGTGATAATAAACTCGCGTGCAAGTAAATCGACTCAAGCCTCAAGTACGCATATAATAGTAGTGATATAACTAAAAAATGCCTTATATACCTCTATAAGTTTTACATAATTAAAGCCTAGTAATTGAGCTTTAAAATGGTGTAAGTTGCATGAAAATCGATTCAGTAGTTTAGTAAAAAAGGTTAATGCTAATGATAATGTAAAAAATGTTGAAAATTCATACAATTTCACAGTATGGGGTTATTGTGTTTAAATGAAACAAAATGTGCGTAAGATAAAAAATTATTCGTGTCAATATTTGGTATTCCTCCTCTAGCTCTGATCACTGCTCTCATGCGATTCTTCATCGACCTTATCAACTTTTTAATGGATGATTGTGGTATTCGACCCCACTCTTCTACCAACGCAGTCTTGAGCTCATTGATGTTTGTCGGAGCTGGATTCCTCGCTCTAACTTTCCTTTTGAGCTCGTCCCATATGTGCTCAATGGGATTTAAATCGGGGCTGAGCGCTGGCCAATGCATAGTGTGAATTCCAACTTCGTTCAGGAAATCACGTGTGGCCCGAGCAGTGTGACATCGGGCATTGTCATGCATCAAGATGAAATTTTCCCCAATAAAGCCTTGATAAGGGACAACTTGATCCAGTAGAACATTTTCAATGTAACGATCACTGGTCAGACCTCCTCCCCGGCCTCCCCCAGGAACGAAAACAAGGTCCGTTTCACCTTCTAAGGAAATGCCACCATATGCAACGGTTTCCACAAAGCAGCACTGTGAAAACCGTTCACCGGGACGACGGTATACCCGACCCTCTCCTGTCGCTGCCATGGAGACACATCCTCGTCTCATCTGTGAACAGGACTGACTGCCATTGCTCTATGCTCCAATCCAAATGTTCTCGAGCAAAGTGAAGGCGTGCTTGACGATGAGCTGTGGTCAACTTCGGGCCTGTAGCGGGTCTTTTCGGAGTAAGGTTAGCTTCTTTCAACCTTCTTCTAACTGTCCACTGACTGACAGTCACCCCGCGAACTTGACGTAGCTCCTGCTGCACATCTACGCCGGTAAGGTGTCGATTTCGGAGAGAGGTCGAGACCAAAAACCGGTCGTCACGCTCCGAGGTGCACCGGCGTCGGCTGGTATTAGGCCTCCGAGTGAAGGCACCAGTCTCTTGAAACCTTCTGTATACTCTCGAGACAGCGGACTGACTCATATTCAAACGACGAGCGACTTCTCGCTGGTTCAACCCTTCTTGCAACAGGGCAACGACTTGAGCGGCTTCTTCAGGTGTTGTATCCATAATTTTCTTCAAATGACGGCTTTAATTTGCAGAGATGTGTTCAGGTCAACGTCTAATGAGCGACTGATAAGAAAAAAACGATTACAGGGGGTTTTATAGGGGGTTGTGTCGCGCAAGTTGTGAATAGAGCGCAGAGCAGTTTACGGGAGGTTGCGTTCAGTTGCATTCTAAGTACAAGTGTTTATTTAAATTACTGATATTATGCTACCATTTGAAAGCCTAATTACTAGGCTTTAATTATGTAAAACATTATATAGAGGTAAAATAAGTCATTTTTTAGTTATATCACTTTTTATGCGCACTTGAGGCTTGAGTCGATTTACTTGCACGCGAAGTATATTATTTCACAAATTTCGTTAGTGACAGACTTCCATTTTGTCATAAAAATCTTTTCTTAGTACGCACTGTTGCCTGAAAAAAAGAGGACGGCGAGAGAGAGAGAGAAAGAGGACGGCGAGAGAGAGAGAGAAAGAGGACGGCGAGAGAGAGAGAGAAAGAGGACGGCGAGGGAGAAAGAAAGAGGACGGCGAGAGGGAAAAAGGTCACTACCTAGGTACCTTCGATAGTAGTATTTGAAAATGTATGGTAATCGAGAAAACTGTACTTTAATTATTTAATGTTTCCATGGACATGGTTAGTGCTGAACAGAGTTAAGACGAGAATAGACATGCCACTAAATCTGGAAAGTAGCTTGCATGAATGTTACTGGCATAGCGCGATACATTTGCAAATTTACAAATACGTGTGAAGATCTTGATGGTTAGAAACCATTAAAGACTACAAAATATATAACTAACAAACAAAACTTATAGAAAAACTTGCGCACACGAGACAGCTACAGGAAATACTGGCCTGCCCGTATTATTAGTCTGGTAAATTGTGTGCGTTACCCTAGCAGGAAAGTATGTCCTTCCTAGAGTGATATGAGTGGTACCAATGTTTTGTGCTCTATTTACTATGTATGTGCGCCAGATATATATATTGCATCCAGCCGTTTGGATAAATCGAAAAAAACGGTTCCTGCTAGGGTAACGTTTTCTAGCAGGAAATTTTTTAAAAAAACATCGAAAAGAAAAAATAATTAGTCCGTTAGAAAGCTTATTGTGTGCATGAATGTGCGCCAAAAATTATATAGTGCGCCTTCAGGTTTTTGAAATATTCAACTTTTAATCTTCCTGCTAGGGTAACGTTTTACAAAGTCGCATATCTCGAAAACTATTGCATGTGCGTTTATGAAAAAAATTGCATAAATAGCTCTTACATGTGCCAATATGTGCCGGAATTTTGAACAAGAAAAATATCTTAGATTTTAAGTTATTTCTAAGAAATTAGAAAAAAAAAATGTAGCCTCTTTATAAAAAGACCGATAAGCTCATAAAAAAATGCATTTGATCCGTCTTGAGACGCAGATTATGTGCAGCAAGTTTCAATAGTGCACATTCATTAGTTGTTGAGTAATATGAGAAAAACTAAAACAAATAACCTATCATGAGTTTGACGTTCACATACAAGAAACTGGTTCAATCTAAGATGAGCGAGTGGAAACCATGGTTATGTGCATATTGTCAACTAAAATTGTGAAAATTATCAGCTTAAAATGTTCCGTATTTAAAAAGATATAAACAAAAATCTAGATCCAAGACATGCGGACAAGACCCATCCAATTGCGTCGTGGTGTGAGACAGGGGGATGTAATATCCCCGAAACTGTTCACAAACGCATTGGAGATGTCTTCAAGACCCTGACTGGTCTGAACGAGCGTCAACGTCAATGGAGAGTATATTTCTCATCTTCGTTTTGCTGACGATATCGTCATCGGAAGAGCTTGCGGTGATGCTGAACAGCCTAAATGAATCTTCCCGACGATTGGGCTTGGCATGAATTTGGACAAGACGAAAGTCATGTTCAACAGTCGTGTCATGCCACAACGATATGCGTCGATGGCGACCGTCTCGAGTTGTGCAGGAGTATATCTACCTGGGCCAAACCATCCAACTTGCCGGCATAACTTCGAGAAGGAGGCTAGTAGGAGGATTCAGTTGGGCTGGGCGGCATTCGGTAAGCTACGTCATGTCTTAACGTCAACTATTCCGCAATGCTTAAACACGAAAGTCTTTGAGCAATGCGTCCTACCCGTGCTAACATACGCAGCTGAGACATGGACACTGACTGCGGGATTGGTTCACAAGTTCAAAGTCACTCAACGCGCAATGGAGCGAGCTATGCTTGGAGTCTCTCTTAGGGATAAGATCAGAAATGATTTAATCCGCAAGAGAACTAAAGTTACCGACGTAGCCCGCCGGATCAGCAAGTTGAAGTGGCAGTGGGCTGGTCACGTGTGTCGTAGAACCGATGGCCGTTGGAGCAGACGAGTTCTGGAGTGGAGACCGTCTTGGCAAGCGTAGCGTAGGACGCCCTCCGCCCGATGGACCGACGACTTGCGGAAGGTCGCTGGTGGGAGCTGGATGAGAAAAGCGGAGGACCGGGACATCTGGCGCAAAATGGGGGAGACCTATGTCCAGCAGTGGACTGCGATAGGTTGAAGAGACAGAGAAACAAAAATCAAATAAAATAAAATACGGTCGATTATCCGACCAAATTGGAATGACTACTAAAAAGCGACGGTTCATATGTATCGATGGCCTTCGGTAATGAACGCTTAATACCTCTGTAGCCGTCGTACAGTCGCGTTAGAAAGTTATTTGGTAAATTTGGGTTCATGCAAATATTACTATTGTAACTTATGTTTAAATTTCGTACAAAATTAACTATTTAAATATAATTATTTGAATAGCCTTTAAAAAATATATTAATATGTTATATACTATTAAATCTCGTACAGAAATTATTTAAGTTTGTGGAGACCCAGTGATGTAAAAAAAAAAAACTAAAATCACATTATTTTTAATTAAAACCAATTTATAGAACAAAAAAAGTAACACTTAAATATACTCGCAATATTGAAATGCATGCATGTTATTTCTTATAATAACCTTTGGATGTTAGAATTAAAATGTTTTTATATATTTTATTTTATTTAATTAAGGCACTGAATCACATATAATATGTATACCTACCTAAAAATGTATACAGAAATAGAAACATTCATTTTCCAATCAATGAGCATAGTAATCACAATAAAGCACAGAGTAATTTAGTCATTTATAAAATAATATTTTCTCAGGAATAATTGCAATTTCTTATTTCATTATGCGATCTGCAGAGTGTTGTGATGACTGTTATGCACGTCACATCGCTATTGCACTATCCGGCATATCGCACAGTGTTGCCAACTTAGCTACTTTATAGATAGATTTTATTGAACCGACTTTTTATTGACAACAAACTACTTCCTTGCCTCAGTTACATTGACGTGGGTCTCTCTTCAACCTATTGCAGTCCACTGCTGGACATAGGTCTCCCCCATTTTGCTCCAGACATCATTCACGTGGGTAAAAAGATGAAATAAAAAAGAACCTAGAAAAAAGTAGCTATAAAGATAAGCTACATTTTTTTCAATTTAACTGTCCATCATCAAAATATAGCTAGATCTAGCGTAAAGTAGCTAAGTTGGCAACACTGTATCGCATCGGTCCGGCCGGTGAGACTAGCAATGCTGCCTGTTCTAACCTTTATTACACTGTGCAATCTGCATGGTCCCTAATGGTGCTTAATAGGAATGCCATTTGACCACTACACAAATTTCTTATAAAACTTACACGATTGATATGATTAATATTTTTTAACTCTGCAAATAGTATTTTTTTATAAAAACAAAATACAACCGACCGTGTTTTCCCAATTAAAATGTATGAAATAACTTTATAATTTTCAATAGCCAACATGTGCAATTGTAGTAAAAAAGCCCTTTGCATTATTCAAGATGGAGTACTGTTACATATCTGTTCTCCATTAATACCTCAGTTACCTGTCCTTTTTGCTACAAGCAATACGTATTATGTCATAACTGGTGCGCGCGGCCAGAGGTAATACATAGTCCATTCTCTCTCTTCAACCTATCGCAGTCCACTGCTGGACATAGGTCTCCCCCATTTTGCGCCAATATCCGGTCCTCCGCTTTCTCATCCAGCTCCCACCAGCGACCTTCCGCAAGTCGTCGGTCCATCGGGCCGGAGGGCGTCCTACGCTACGCTTGCCAAGACGCGGTCTCCACTCCAGAACTCGTCTGCTCCAACAGCCATCGGTTCTACGACATACGTGACCAGCCCACTGCCACTTCAACTTGCTGATCCGGCGGGCTATGTCGGTAACTTTAGTTCTCTTGCGGATTAAATCATTTCTGATCTTATCCCTAAGAGAGACTCCAAGCATAGCTCGCTCCATTGCGCGTTGAGTGACTTTGATGGTTACTTTTACTTTGACATGGTGTCACGCTTATCTTCAAATGTTATAGTTTTATTGTGTGACGGTGATCAATAATACCTCAACTCAAAAAAAAAAGAGTGAGTACTAAAACAATTGTGCAAGTCGTGTGGAGTTTATGTGAGAAGAAAAAAAAGAACATAATTAACTAAGCATAATATTTAAAGCACATTCCACACTAAAATTTGGTTTTCTATATTGTTTTTCAATACATTATTTATATTTCCATTTGTACTACCCAATGCATTTTTATGAAATTATAAAAAATATGGAAATATTGTTTTCCAAAAGTAATAACTTTTTATTTTACTGTACTTAGGCACAAGACGTGTCAATAGGTTGATGTGTAAATTTAAGAAGGCCATCGATACATATCGAACCGTCGCTTTTTAGTAGTCATTCCAATGTGGTCGGATAATCGACCGTTTTTTATTATTTGTTTATACTTTTAAATACGGAACATTTTAAGCTGAAAATTTTCACAATTTTAGTTGACAATATGCACATAATCAGTTTACGCTAGCTCATCTTAGATTGAACCAGTTTCTTGTATGTTAACGTCAAACTCATGATAGGTTTTTGTTTAGTTTTTCTCATATTACTCAACAACTAATGAATGTGCACTATTGAACTTGCAGCACATAATCTGAGTTTCAAGACGGATCAAATGCATTTTTATGAGCTTATCGGTCTTTTATAAAGAGGCTACATTTTTTCTAATTTCTTAAAAAGCTATAACTTAAAATCTAAGTTTTTTTTCTTGTTTAAAATTCCGGCACATATAAGAGCTATTATGCAATTTTTTCATAAACGCACATCAATAGTTTTCGAGATATGCGATTTTGTAAAACGTTACCCTAGCAGGAAGATTAAAAAGTTGAATATTTCAAAAACCTGAAGGCGCACATTCATGGACAAACATAAGCTTTCTAACGGACTAATTATTTTTTCTCTCCGATGTTTTGTTAAAAATTTTCCTGCTAGAAAAACGTTACGCTAGCAGGAACGGTTTTCTTCGATTTATTCCAAAACGGCTGGATGCACATATATATAAATTGAGCACAAAACATTGGTACCACTCATATCACTCTAGGACATACTTTCCTGCTAGGGTAACGCACACTATAATCATATTTTGATCGATTTCACCGATTTGAAGGATTTTATAAGATGAATTTGCCTATGCCAATAATTTTAATTATAGTAGTACACAATTTTCAGTAGAGTAATTAAAAGACAATGATTTGTTTTATAATTTACTGTTAAAGATACTTAAAATTTAGTAATAGGTCAATTAAAATGCGTATCGTGTTCTAATATCTTCTAATTTCTTTGAGACTTCTGCTGGTGTTCGTTCTAGGTCACCAGCAATTGATTTTTGTTTTGCTGGTTCCAAAGAGTTAAACTGCTCGCACAGGTCGCCATCGATGACATTCTGAAAAATAAAAACTAGTTAATATTTTTTGGAGTTATAAAAAATATTATACATGATAACTTTCTATTATATAATGTTCGCTCTAAATACTACAAATATGCCTAAGAAGACATATTCGACTCTCAAGAACGTTGTTTGTGGCAGCAGCACGCAGCTGCCATAACGGCAAGCACACGTGTCGCCGCTCTCAGACACTAATATTTCAACAGTGTAACACAACTGCCCCAGTCGATAGGGACATTTGTTGACAAACTGTTGACATATACTTGAGTTGTGAGATTTTTTCTAATTAGTTTTTTGCTTTTGACCAAAGAAGGCCTTGCACAGAGGCCTCTCAGCAGGGTAAAACCTTGGTAATGCAATTATGTACGTTATGATGTCCTTACCTTCACAGGGTAATAGTAGCTTCTAAAAGAGAGATGATCGCGTCCACAAAGTGGCGAGTTTTCACTTCTCATGTGCATCTCAAGATGTTGGAAGAAATCATGGTCTTCTCTAGATGTAAATGGTAAAAGAACTCCCAATGAGCCACTTATTGTAGCATATAACAGGGCTTCTGAACCTCCTGGTATTAAAGTAGCTCTTTGAAGCGAGGTAACAGTTTCGCCTATGTGGAAATTTACAACTATTTCGCCTTTTTGTGATGCGCCATTCAGGAGTCCTGTTGAATTCATAAATTTTAGTATTTCATATTATGCTAAATGATTATATAATATTTGTTACCAATCAGATATTGGGTAGAATCATTAATTTTCATAAGTCTAGCATGTGTTAATTTAAGGTATCATCATGTAAACAAATATGAGAGAACTTTTAGGTAGGAGAATATTTACCTCTATCCCATAAAGCTTTATTTCCCGTGGGATCTTCATCAACATCATCAGAAACAGATTGTGGTAACCTCATAACAGCAACATTTCCAAATTTGTCTGACATGGCCACTGTATCATAATCTAAAATACACTCATTTGTTATCCATCTAGGATTTGTGTCATCAGCAAAAATTATTAACTGATTTTCTCTTTTTTTGTATTTGATACAAAACACAGACTCCTGAACATCAGCTGCAAACACTCTTTGACCTATCGTTTTTATATCAGCTATCAAGTTTGGAATATGTCTATTTTCACATTTACGTAGTAGTTTACGCCGACCAATATCATAAAGTCTCAGCATTCGTCCAACGCCTGCCAGTAACTTTCCATTAAATGCCGCTAATGCCCCCGGGTATTCGTCAATGGGAGTTTTGTGCACTAGTTCCAATTTGCCAGTATTGTAAATCTGGAAGTGGAATAACAAAAATGTAAATTCTTTTCACTTTATTGGTCAATATATATATTTTTTGGAATTATCAGATCTGGTTAATAGATCGTCAAAGTATTTCGGATGAAACACGGAGCGAAATTGTTTACATCATTAAGGGAATTGTACCAATGTTATTTAATTAATAATAACTTTGCTCTTACCTTATAAACATGCAAGCTGCCTTCAGTACAGGAGCGCGGGGATAAAATAACATCCTTTGCTACGCCAACCACCAAATGGGGGTTTGCATGCACATGAGCCGACCATCGCACCACACACATCGACACTGCTGCCTCGTTCTGTTCCAAGGGCAGTTTGAATAGCGTGTTGGGTTGTCCACCGCCGATACCCATATCCACAACTCTTATTTGTGAAGCCCACATACCTGATATAACAATAAAATATATAGTGTCTGTGTACATATAATAAAAATAGCAGAATTGAGTGACTTTATAGTTTTTGTTTCCCATACTTGAATCAAATGACTTACTAAAAGATCATCTGGGATTAACGTAGGGTATTTTATATAGCCATATCCGATTAGAGACAGTATGCTCATAGACATTATCTGCTCTTGCCCAGAGAATATGGCTACAAAAATTAAAATTTTAACTTACCAACACCAGCTTTTGGTGATGAGAAAACATTTTCTGGTAATATATCCGACAAGAAAGCATCTGCCATCTCATTTGCCAGTTGCTGTTCTTCAGGACCACCTCCAGCTGCTGCTTCTCTCATTTCCTGGGCCATTTGCACCCTATTAATACAAAATGAGTATTAGAGGGTGGTATGAAGTTAAGAAAGATAAATATATTTAACATATTTATCAGTACTGCAGGTATTTCAACATGAATTCAGGTATTGTGTAATTTTGTCATCCTTTTGATTTTAGATAACACTAAGACATCCAGAATAATGAAAACAATAAATATAAATTACCTCCTTTGTTTTTTCATATCTTCTGTATAAGAGTTATGATCAGTTTCAAGAATAATTATATGATTATTGTCACTATTTATTACAAATTTCCGAGGTGTATACTCAAGTGGCAAATATGTTTGATTGAAAACTGCTCCCAACTTCTCCAATGCCAAGATTCTCAAGGTATTCGAAGAAATTGCAACAATACCTTCAGCACATTGTTCTGTGAAGAAAATAAAGATGTAAAGTTTACTGTTTTAAAACTCATTGGCAAAAGTTTCATGTCATCATATATTTGTTTCAAGTGTCCACGGCATGGTTTTGCCGCCTTCACGGTCTGAGCGACTCCAGCATGGCTATGGAATATGCCGAGTGCCACCCTCAACCATGCGGGAAGGTGACATGATATGCGACGTTGTGGGCCTATCACTGCATGGGGCAGCTACGCACCACTGTCACACAGGGCAACCCGAAAGCTGCCCTGCGCAAAACGTCGGAATAAATAGTGTTAAATATTTGTTAAATTACCTGAACTGAATCCTGCAGCATATTCCAAGCACTCATAAGAGAGAGGCGTTAAATGAAATCTGTTTTGGTAGTGATAACCAAGCCATGTCCTTGACGATACAGCTAGAACTGCTTCTGCTGCTTGCACTCGTACTTTAAACAACTTAACAGGTCTAGAACCTAAGTACCTAAAACAAATATTGATTTGATGAACTCTACACTAATAGCATAAATGCCAAAGGGCTGTGGGAATTAAACTCAGATCTGGTTAATTAATCGTCAATGTGGTTCAGATGAAACACGGAGCGAAAAAGTTTACATCATTGGGAATTTAAAAAATAATCAAAACCTATGAATGTTCCACAATTATCTTACCTTGTTCTTGTATCAGCCAAGTCACCACTAACAGAATCTAATGTGGTTCTTAATAGTACTCCATTGCTCAGTCCTATATTTAAATGTAAAGCAGACTTTGCCCCAGATTCAAATGGTTGTTCAACAATACATAGTGATTCTGCACCAGCTGGTAAAGCTTGCATCGAACGAGGTGATAAACAATCCTGCAAATGATGGAAATTGTAAGTTATGGATATAATATAGAAAATAAACATTGCTTTTTAAAGATTATCAGATAATTTAAGAATAACGCATTTTTAGGTTTGTGTAATCACAAAAAATCAGTGGTGTCCTTTTATCATCATATAGCATTAGATTTACATTCAGTATATGTACATTTTTTGTATAAATTTATCTGTGCTAAAGTCACTACTAAGATAATGAAAATATTTTTTTATAGCTAGAACTTTGAAGTAAATCAAAATTTTTCACATATTAGGCTGCATTTGCAGTTACATTCAGTTATAAGTTACTAATCTTACCGATGGATCCAAAGAAATGATTCGGACAGTGTTGTCATTCAGACCAACAGCCAAAAACCATGCTCTTTGTTCTCCAGTGGCCACAGAACCCAATGCCATGCAAGATACATCTGATGATAACTTCTTTCTTTCTGTGTATTCATTTAATTGACCAGTCTGAAAAAGAATACTAGTGGTATTATATAAAATAAAGAGATTAAGTATGAAATACTTAATTATTTAAGAGTGTCCACAGCATGGTTTTGCCGCCTTCACGGTCTGAACGACTCCAGCATGGCTATGGAATATGCCGAGTGCCACCCTCAACCATGCGGGAAGGTGACATGATCTGCGACGTTGTGGGCCTATCACTGCATGGGGCAGCTACGCACCACTGTCACACAGGGCCACCCGAAAGCAGCCCTGCGCAATACGTCGTGGAAATATTTATAAAAATATAAGAATACTTACGGGATCCATTTCGAAATAAACTAACTCGCCTCCCGTTAATGCGATTACAACTTGTCGCTGGTTAACTGCACATTTAACTATAGATTTTTTTCCAGGTGCTTTCCACTCATTAACACGCTTATCTGCACGAATGTGTCTGATGCCATCTGGGTAAACCTGCACCAGTGCATCACTACCAAGAGCGTGGCAGCTAAGTGTAGGTGTTGTACCCAAAAATCCAGAGTCTGTCACTTCCTCAACAGTTTCACCAATAGAGAGTACAAGTGTAGCATTTACAAATGATACTATGATGTAGGAATCAAATTCCTCTGTAACCAAAAGAAAAGATTTATGATAAAAAAGATATGTCAGGAAGCCAATGAATTGCTTTATTGCTGGTATCAATCTTCTTGCTGTCAGCCTCCAGTGTAGTTTATGTTTGACGATGCCTACCTTTGCATGTGATGGAACAATCTCATTTTGTTTCAACGCCCATTAGTTGATTCTGAAAAGAAAAACCACTGGTGTTTATGTATGACAAACAACCAGGGTTTTATTAGTAATTTGTTGACAAGGGGTGCATTCATAAGTGGTTATTGTAGCGTCACAGTTTATCAGTAACACGGACCAAAAGATTTATAATCATTACACCCCATATGCTTTGAAAAGAAAAATATATTGTTTGTTTCATTTATATTTAAAAAAATATCTTACCATCTTTATGACGTCTTACTGTCCATACAGCATTAGGGGAACCAGGAAGTTCGGACACAGCCATTTCAGCTACTTCTAGACCATGGCGTAATGCTCTTAAAGATGACCTTGGACCTCTCCCACAGGCTAGATAAACTTGTGGAGTATCTTCCCCAGCTAAATCAGCAACATGGCAAGCTATAACAAAATGTTTTTTAAGAAGGTACTCTTTGCCATATTTGCACATAAACACATTCAACAACACTACATGAGACAAAATAGAAGATTTTTTTTAAATGTTATATGTGTACGGGACGGTCTGGACATTCACCTGATGGTAAGTGATATGCCAGACCATGACAGAGCGGCATTAAAGGAGACTAACAACTGATAGACAGTTATTATCTTCCATCAATGCCGCACTGCACCCGTCACAACAGATGTTAGGTCTCTTATACCCGGTAATTCCACTAGCTACAGTGCCCTCATCCCGAATCACAAAAGTGCATAACACTCCTGTTTCACGGGATGATATCTGACATTATGGTCGTACCTACATAGAAGACTTAGTATAGTCTACCACCTAGTTATTACTGTCTACTATTTGCAAACTTGTTATAAAAGTGTGTGTGTGTAAGCAAAAGTTTTACCCAATATAGGTGAAAGAGATTCCATTTCATCAACAAGTACCAAATTCCTCAATGGTCTTGGAGCAAAGAAGAAAGTGTCACCTTCTTCCAAAGGCATGGCTGAACTGAATTCTGGTTCATCATCTTCATCTCCCAAATGTGCAATTTGATATAAAAAGCTACAAATAAAAGTGATTTATTATTTATATATATTATGAACAAAAATAAAAAAATGGTATTATTGGAAATTTGTGCATCTCTCATCAGTGTGCACTCACCCCACATTATAAGGGAAGACCTTGGTTCAGAGATAACTTATATAGCATGTTTTATATAGTGGGTTTAAAATAGTTTAAGCCCACAGGTTCACATGCATTCTAGTTTTCTATTACCTATGGATTATGATACTTACTGGTTGCCAAATTCACAGGCCACAAACAGGAAACCAGTTTTCAAAACACACATTGATGTTGCAACTGGCACTGTGTCAAAGTATTTAAGCTTTATTTCAGTGACCATATCTTCATCAGTTTCAATGGTTATTTTAAATATATCACCCTGTTCAGTTTGAGCCAAGAAAAAGAACATAGATTTCGTTTTGTGAGTAGCTGAACATACAAATATCATTCCCCTTTCAGGATCATCCAAATCATTTCTTCTTCGTGGTATTGGACATCTTATGTCATGTTGGTCACCAAGATTTTTGTAGGTTAGATAATTTTCAGAGCAAATTAGAACTCCAGATGGTCCATCGTTGCCTCCAGGCACAGTTATTAAGAAATTTGCATGCTCTTCAAGAGGTTCTGAATACTTTCTCACCACATGATTAAGACCCAAATCTAATTCATAGAATGTCAATGTTTGTTGAGTTTTCTGGGCAGCTTCACCTAAAAAAGAAAATAAATATTAAACATCTACATGGAAATAGTATTGACTTCAAAGCAAAATAGTGCTCTAGTCATATTAAAAGAGGATTTGGCGTCACTGCCAGTCGGAAACACGGACCTCAAAATAATCATATTAATATATTCAGGTGTCAATAAAATAAAAAAAATAACAAAAAAAATTGTATAAAGCATTTATTTACCTGTAGGATCTGAATCTGCCTCTTCATAGTCAATTTCAAGACAGGCAAACATTGGGTTTTCAAATCCAACATCAACACCAACCATGTGGTAAACTAGAGTGTTTGATTTGTGGGCTTCTAATGGGGAAGAGATTGTAAGACGAGCTTCTGCATCCCTGTTTAAAATGTATACCAGCTTTTGTTTTTCAATTGCTCCTAGAAATCAAAACAATAATGGTTATGCAATTTCTTGCTTGCTTAAAAGAAACAGTACTTGTGAGGTAGATAAATAGGTTAACATACCTATCATTACAGCTCTTCCTTTTGGGTCAATTGCCAAGTATTGTCCAGGTACAATTCTCCGACATCCAGACTTTCCAAAGGTTTCTTGGTGAACTTTTTCCAGTATATTCTTAGCAGGAATGTACTCTAATATTACAATGCGACCTGAATCTGAGCCAATCACGATGTAGTCTGTAAGATTAAGATAGACCTATGAATTATGGTACATATAGTAAATTAAGACTGCAAATTCAATATGGATTAGACAGAATTTTGTTAAAATGTTTCAGAACAAGATACATCCCAGCATTTATTTTGAATACCAAGTGCGACGTGCTGAGTAATAATCTTTGCATCTAGTTAACCCAAACTTTCATCCTGGTGAAAGCATGGAGCAAGACAATGCAATGCCATATTAATTTTAAGGTTACAAACACGTGGACTAAATATAGGTCACTAACCTTTTGTACCGCCGGTTAATCTGAATGACATCATCGATCTTACAACGCCAAATATTTCAACTTTCATCAATGTGTGTACTTTTCCAGTATTCGGATCAGGACGGAGAAGTTCCAAAGTTTTACCACGCGATATAATAATTTCCTGTTGCTTTGTACCAGAGAAATTGCCATGCACGGCGTGTGTGATGGCTGAAGAGCCTTGCAAAGTTAGGTTATATAAATACATAGCGCCGACGATTACCCCTCGCCTGAAAAGAAAAGTTGGATACTAAAACAAGAGCACTTATTAAAACATTACAAGATTAGAATTTAATAGAATGTATGGTTCGTAACTAGCGAAAACAGAGAGAAATTTGTGCTTTCGAATGGGTGATCCAAGTTTATATTGCACCGATAAAACGACCACTAAAGATATTATAATCTTAAGTGGAGATACCCAGTGCAAATACGGTATAAATCGAGTATTATTAATATAAATAAAAATGAAAATCCAAATACCTGTAGAAATAAAGGGATCAGAGCCGCGATGCGGCTTGATAAAATTACAATCACTTTTTCCACAAGTATTGTTGGTGGGCAAAATGGCGGAGTGAGTAGATGACGCCATTTCAAATAAATGCGCAAGAAGTTGCGCGCTATATACTCGACCAATCAAAATGAAGAGTTTTTAAACATGGCGTACTATTATATACCATTAGGATTGCCATACATAAAAATAATAAATTATCAATGCCTTACCGCCATCTATTGGCATTTGTCGGTCGTAACCTATTTGACATCTGATGAGTCCGTCATCTAGTGGTGAATAGTGTAACTATTGAACGATATGTACATACATCTATTAATTCTTTTAAACACAAGATGGTAGTACATTTTTGTGCATTGAAGATTGGGAATTTTGGGATGAAATGAGGTTTATGGAGTCCAATCCAACGTCACCTGATTGAGACTGTTCGAATTGAAAACCATCAATCTGATATAATTATAATTGCCCAAATTTTGGATATTAAAATATTTTTTTTCAGCTTTAAATTGCTTCAAAAAAATATATGCGTCAAATAAACTGATTGTTAAGCTACTAGTAGCTTACCTAATATCCATCCATATTTGCCTACAATATTTTAAAAATTAACATTACTTGAATAAAATTAGTTGGTACTAAATAATATATGACGCTGTTATTCGGTGTAAATGGCTATCATAGGTTTTACCCCCGGGCAGTACACACATTTGTGTGCGTAAAAATGTCTGGATGTGTCTATGTATGATTTGTTTATTGCGTATCCATGTTGTATATTAAGATAGATTATAATATTGTATATGTTTGTGCGTCGTTTAATATCCATAGTACAAGCTCCTTGCCTAAATTTGAACTAGATGGCGCTGTGAGAATATCTTAGGATATTTGTATATTATTTATAACTTAGATGAAGAAAGTTAGCCTAGTTAAAATTTTAATTAAATTATGAAAGTTGAATATGTTCAAAGTAGGTATGAAATATGTGTTTTAATAACAGTGTTATAAATTGGATGTTTGTCATTAAAATATGCTTCAGTTATTTAATAGTAAAATACGAATAACAAAATTTAGAATTTATGTACCTACTTTGTGATATACGAGTTTATATTATACTTATATGATTTACTCAGTTATCTAGACCTTACTAGGTACCTACTTCGTGGGTGTCAAGCATTAAATTTAAGAAAACACTTTAGCACATAATTAAAGATCCTTGGGTAATTTACCAAAACATTTTTTGGTCTCCAGAACTGTATTGTTACAATCACTATTGGTTAAGCTAGGATGTTGTACTTTATTTTAATGTTGTGTGTATGCGGAAACTGCATAGCCGCGTTCAAAGGCCAAGGCTCGAAGCACACGTGCACTCCTCAGCGGAGATCGTGACCCGTGTCGGCGTACCACGGCGACAAATCAATGACGTCGACCATGAGTTGGTAATTGGCAAATGCTATAGTTAGGTACTGCGTAGAAAAATAACTAGGCGTTCCCTTATTGTCACAAATTGTTTATGCTTATTAACTTGCTTTAGTAAGCTTGAGTAGCGATTGTTATTAAAGGAATTTAATAAATTACATATACCTGCACAAAATAATAACCTTAGAGCAATTACATTATATATAAAAAAAGAAAGTAAGTTTATGGAACATATTGGTCATGTGAATCGTCGGAGAGGAAAACATATTACTTTTTAGTGAATATTCAACAAGTGTAATGGAAGCAGATTTCTATACGGAAAAAAAATATTAAAACCTAATTTCAATATCTTACCATCATAAAGGTAACTTAAAAATTGAAACATAGTGTTGTAAATGATGTAATTCTAACTGTAAAGAAGTTGAAAAGCGCTCGAATAGATGCGCCCGCGCACCGCGCCGAATACTCAGGTGCGCGCGCGTCACGCGGCGACACCGACACGTTGTCGTTCAACAAAATAGAACCAAGACGCCGCACCACAATGGGCCGGGCTTTTTCGATGTACACAAATACATGCAGGAATCTTTAAGCATGCTGAACTTGTGTTGCCGATTCGTGACGATATTGTTTGAGTCGTTCTAATCTACTCGTATAGAAACATTTTCATAAATCGCATTTTTATCCCCTTGATTTGTGTTCCCTTTTTTTAAATGGTTTGATTAAATTGTTCGTTTTATTCTTTAAAATACATAGATAAATGAACAGTCATAATAATTTATTCGTTTCTCTTACGTAAAATTGGATCTTACCTTTAAGGCTTTACATTCGGTTAAAATAAATAAAACTATGTAGATAAAGAGGAACCTACATTATGTAAATATGTTATTAAAACTCTTAGGTGTAACTCCTCTGTAGAAGTCATATGTTTTATACGCAGGCTAATTTGTTTAATAAGTGTTTTTATGTTTACAAATAAAAATAACATGCAACAGCATAGGAAGACAGTATCCTGAGTGCTCCTCAAGTTTTCCGCCCATTACGGACGCCTTGGGCTTAATCTGCTACCGTGCAATTAGTGGGCATAATTATAACATGGCGGGAGCAATCGCAGCTATATCGCCATCTAGACCGGCGCAATTTGTCGCGAGCCGCCTGCGCCCGCGCAGCCTCCAACTGCATAGATAAATAATCACCCTGGGCCCTTCACCACCCGTCACGGCGTCCATGATTTTTAGAAATTGCAACCGAAAAGTTAAACAGAGTTGTAGGTTTTTATTTGCAAGTTCTAAAAAGTAATTAAAACATCCATTTCAGTTGTAAATTATTCGAGATACAATATAAATTGGAGTGCACATCGAATACTATATATTATTTGAATATTACTTTTAGTCTAAATAAGAACTCAAAGATTTTGATTTGGTCACTAACAATGGAAATATCAATATATTCCTTATATATAAAATATTATGGTTATTGTAGACTTTTATTGTATTTATTTATCATCTAAATAAGGCAGAACCCTTACCGGATGGTGTGTGACAACGTCGCGACACCCACATACTCGAAATAGCAATGGACCTAGAAGTGCGGCTCTTTGAATGCGAATATATTTTTTTAACGAATGAATATATAACATAAAACGTGTAAACGTCGCCCAAGTTGTATGAATTTAGATTGCTGTTTGATCCAGTGGTCCTGGGTTTGTATTCCGCGGGGTGATTATAGTGAAAATAACTTACAGTTTGGCTGCAATATTGTTGGCTATAAAGGTACCTGAGAAAAAGAAAGGCAGTTCAAAAATAAATTGGGTTGGTCTGTATGTTTATTATTTTTTTAAATAATTTTCAATCATTTTCTGTTATCTAAGAATGGAGCTAATAAAGTAAGTCTAGACTAAGTAAAGTATGGAAATCATTTGTTAGAAGAGGCATAGAGTTCCTTACCATTATTTTCAGATAAACTTGCTGTATTGCCCTTTCACCAGTTTAAATTAAAGATTAAAAAAAACTCTCACGGAGAAAGGTTACTATACAGTAGACGAATATTTATCGGATAAAGATGTGTGTTGTGTTTGCACATAGTGTTCCAGTTACAAAATCTTCGTAATAAAATATTGTAAATTTACGTGGTAGGTAAATGACAAAACTCTGGAACCACTGATATTAAAATTTTAAAAGAGTGATTTTTTTTTCGAACGGACCTACTGCTGTTGGCCGCAGATGGCCTTTACAGCTTCACTGGGCAATTGGCGAGCGCAGATGGCACTCACTCACTAATGGCGTCCTCGAACGGGACTCGAACCTCGGCTTAGGGCGTTGCGGGGGGGTATGGTAGCCTAACATATGTTTGGGAAAAGCGGCCCGGCACACAAGCAACCAGCATCCATCAGTGCCTGCAACTTTCTGCAAATCTTCAAAGTTTTGTAGGCAAGCTTTGGTACAGTATGCCTAAACGAGGCATTCCTCCAACACATTTTAGCTCCATGAACCATCCATCGAACCGTCTAGAAAAATGGCCAGATAAATTTCACTTCTGAGAACAAATCCTATGCACAATGTCGATGACTTAAATTCTCTCTCGGATAACATCGTGTGTATTCTATTCTACCGAGATATTTCAAGCTAGTCACATTATATGTTCATTTCTTAATATTCTTGAAGTTAAATCAAATTGAATACTGATCATGTCACAAGTTGAAGTCCCATAACTCTCCGTCCAGTGCGCTGGACTCAGATTGTTGTTACGAGTGTGTCACGAATGTTTGGTTAGAGCGCGTGGCATTGTCTTTGTCTGTAATGTTTGTTAAACAAAGTTTTGTGGAAATTGACACTGGGCTAGCGTATTGAATGAACGCTTAGTGTGTGCAGTGTGTCACTATTAAATGACTCTGTTTTCTATTCAAATGCTGCTTAGGTTATTCCATATTCGTACAATTTAACGGCATTGACTTCTTTTGACTCGTCTTATTTATGTAATTATATAATATCAAACTCTTGACAGTTTATGATATTTTAATATACTGGTGTTTTAACCCTTTCACCGCCAATGACGCCTTAAGGCGCCAGACACAATTTTCTATTTCTATTGTTAAAGATAAGATAGGTACATGTCCAGTATGGGATATTACCAACGGCGGAACAGAAAAATTTTGAATATTTTTTTATTACATACGTAGGCAATCTAGAAGATGGTCCTTCTGATGATAAATGATATTGCCATCCATGACACTCGCTACTCCAAATGAACTACGAGTACTTTGCCGACCCAAAAAGGAGAAGAAAAAGAAAAAACGAGGAAGGGGGATTTTATAGCGTGTTAAAAGTTTAACTATTTCTTGTGTAATTGTAGTAATACTATAGTTCAGGTAAGCGAGTAATGGTGATAATGGTGATGTGGTAAAACAGAAAAATAAGCTAATAAGAATCCTATCAGTTCCTTAGAGTAAATCAATGTATCCTAATGGCCCGAAAAGTAGGAGTAAAAAGAAAGTAACTATAAGCGATATCTTCAATGTCAGCTCTAAGAAACCTTAAAGTTTTTCTCTCGGTTACGAAGCAACAAAAAATTGCAAGCGCAATGTAAGTCTATAGGAATGTAATATAACGGACCCTAAATCCCAGTGTAAACATCCCACCCACTGCCACCACCCCGTAACTCAATATTCCGCACGCAAGAATAAATAGGGTTGACCTTGTGGATTTTATAAATTCAACTCCTTAGCCCTTAACCTGAACCTTTTACAGAGAAAAAGATACTAAGGGACTGTTCTCATTTTGATTACGGATGCTATTATAAAACTAAATATATTACATGAGACAAAACAAGACTTGTAAAGTATGAGTTAACGATTATGTTTAACATTAATAATACTAATAAATTGTTAATAATTATGTTTAACATTCATTGCATATGATCGTATTTGCATAAACCTCACTCTTTCATCTCTTTATAATGACTGATTTAGAATAGCGTTTCTATGAGAGATAGCCCTACAGTCCCCTTAGCAGACAGGCATCAGGCCCTCCTTTAATAAAACATCTCGATAATGAAAAGTCAGACAGTCACAGAGGGTGGCGAATTAACCCTCCGTGCGTTGCGCGTCAGATTTGGACGAAACTAAGTTTTATGACCCGCGTCGCAGCCGCTAGAATTAAACGGTGGCGTACTGAGCGCAATAAATATCTTAATGATATGGAATCAGAAAGTATCTTTGAGATGCGTCTGCCGTGAAACGACCTATGCGTTCGAGGGGGCATCGCGAAATGACTTTTATGTTTTTTTGTGCAAGGTTCGTTGTGGCTCTCGGTGATTTGTACGAGTGATTGTCGAGAAGACATTTGACATTCATTGCGTTTTATTCAAGCAGGCACGTGCGGGGCCACCTGTCGCTGATTCTGCACTTGTTCGTGTACCACTGAATGGAAATAATGCTAACATAATTAGTTGCAACTAAGAGAAATCGTAACTAGGAACACACTGTTCCTACTTTTCATTAATATTCAGCAATATTATAAGTGGTATATTGTTTTTATTATTATTTGATAAACTATGTTCGAATAAAATAAAATTGAAAAATCACATACATACTTACAAATAGCCTAAAAACCGTAAATATATATTGTTTTTTAATTTAAAATAGAATATCTTTATTTAGACGAGTATTCATAGGTTTAACGATTTAACTAAACACTCGTGTTTTTAAACTACATAGAGACGTTTTTTCATATTATAGAATGAACAAACCATGCCATAACTGGATGTCGTAACATTGCCACTTCACCTTGGGAACTTGGATCACTGCTGCACTACATTGTCGACAATGGTCAGATACTTTCAGTTGGCATATCTAGTAAGTTTAAAGTACATCAAAAGAATATCAATCTTTCCGAAACTACTATTGCATTACCATTTTGGAAGGATATTAAAAAATATGTATAAAGAAGTTCATTATAAGGAATGTACCTATATTTGAATCGTAATAATAAAGAATATAATTCAATATATTTATATTCCGTGAATGTGTATTTATAACCAAAACGACGATTCTAATCGATTCTGGTTGATTTGAAAGGTGTAATCGATTCACGTCGCGTGGATGCAAATGGCCGGCGCCGGATGCGACCTCCCAGTGACAATGCGCTTGCGTCGGCGACAAGCGACAATACCAAGTCCAAAATGGCGCCAGCTCACTTTATTGCTTACCCGAAGTGGTATCAAGCCTTTGTAAGTAAACACTTCCCGTAGATACGTGAGACGATTAGCATTCCACTGGCCGTAGTCACCTTGACGAACTGTTTAATTTGATAACTATGAGAATATATTATTATTTATATAATCGGTTGTTTTGGTTAAGAAATTGGTAGTATATTTTATGTAATCATTTCTAAAAAATAAGAACTATTTATTTATTGGACTTCAATGCAATTTTAATTACAATAAGAATAAACGAACGACGATAAAAATGATTTATTTATTTAACACAGTGTAGGAGTCTTAAATACAGGTCGTGGGTTGGAATCCCGTGGAACTTCACTTTGTGCGATTTTTTCAGTTTCGTTAGGACATTACAGGTTGAAACATGAAATTGATTGTACGAAAAAAAGATGCTTTCGTGCTTCGGAGGGCCCGCTAAGCCGTTGTGGTCTTGACTACTATCCTAAGATCTATCTGCATTGGGCCCGCGTGGTGTGTTACGGCTTACGGCCCAAGTTCCCCATAGCTATGCTGTGTGGAAAGGCCTGTGTCCTGTAGTGGGCCAAAGTATACTAATGATGATGATATGTTTAGGTACTCAGTACTTGTGTAGATCTCGATGATATATAACGCGTTTATGAAGTCATTAACAGTTACTTAATATTAATTAAAGTCTTATTTCATCATGACTACAATAAGGTAGCTACTTCAAATGTGTAGCTGATCGATTGGAATATGGAAGTTTCATAAAATAATCAAATGAGTTAATCTTTTATTTATTTTTGGAATATACGTAATAAACAGATCATTCATTCCGTTAAACAGGTTAATGTTTACCTATAGATGCTTATTCCCATAGACATCTCATTGGGATATCTATGCTTATTCCTTTTTCCCATTGGTACCCAACAAATCCATTTCTTATTGCAATTAATATAAGTAATCAAATACTTCAGACTCAAAATTCTTGACGGGTAGCTAGGCTTTAACAGCGCCATGTAGTGCAAAGACCATTTTGGGCCGAAGCCTAGAGGGCTCATTTAAAACTGTACAAAAATACCCGAAACCGCGATAAGGATACTTGTAAGAAAAATAACAATGGAGCTTATTTAATGAATGTGCTTAAAATCTTAGCGTGTTCTGACGAGCGGTGAAGTCAACGTATCGGAATAGTAAATTAGGAGCCGCATGCACCTGTGTGGCCCGCCGGTGAAAAAACGTGGGCGCAACCCGGACTAAACGAATTATTAACCACTACCTGAGATTTCCTCACACGGTCCCTCAATTATTTTACTGTACAAAACCTTCAAACACCGTACACTGCGTGCTCAAGCCTTTTTTAACGATTCAAACTACTTACTGTACTTTCCATGTAGAACAAACAAAACTGTCAAAACGGTTACGCTTATTTGTTATAATCGGAATATTAGTCAAATGGTCCCGCCTTCATTCTCAGGTGCATTTTTGTATTGAAGAAACGATTGTGTTTTTTTTTGTGTTTTAAAAGCTTGTGTGACGTAAAGTTTTGAGAGATTATATAATAATAAGATGGTCGTTAGGATTGCCTACATAGTTTTTTGTAATATCGTTGGTAAATAATGCGCTATTAGAAGCGAATTAATTGGTACAAAGTATTGATAAACATGAAATGAAAAATTAAAACACTTTTTTATAATAAGAAAAATGTTATTGAAACTAATATAAAAGGAAGAAGATGTCAAAAATAATAACTATAAATTATAATTACTTGTCAACAGTAAATGGAATAATTTTTTGTTTGTGCATTTTATATTCAACTAATAAAAAAATACAAATTTTATCCTAGATGCTACGGAACCAAAGCTCAAGAGTTCCAATTCCTATAATATAATTTTTACTAAGTCATTCTATGTCATTATAATTTTCTGGATAACATTGGAATTTAAATGAAGGTGATACAAAGCGCGGCATTCATGTTTTTATACAAGACTCTTTCAATGACATGCTCATCACAATTCTAATACGTTAGTTTGCTCACCAGTTTTGATAAATATCTGTTGAGTTTTATTTAAACGCATAATTTCTAAAAAAACCTTGTCGACTGAAGTGTTGGGAAATCAACCTTATGACATCTAGCTGCACGGCAGTGCCCCCGGCAAGACGAGCCAAGCGAAGTGTTATTTAAACTCTCATAGTTTGTTTCCGATGTATCAGATAGTTCATATTTTCTTTCAGGATATAATGTCAATAATAGATTTATTAAACATATAAAGTCTGAACTGAATTATATAGCTCTAATATTTTCTATTTTATTAATATCTAAAATATACCGATTTCGTCACTGATCGGTCGGTAGAGTTAGGCCGTGTAGATTCAGAAGCTTGGCTTTACATGAGATACTTTTTACAGGGCAAACGTTATGTGGTTGTCTTGGCAACATTTTACATGAAATGGATTTCGTGGATTTTCATTTTAGGCCTTTTTTGCATGTAGCGATTAGGAATTCAGCGACTTTGATATCATAAAAAAACAATAAAATTTTGTGCTATTGAACATATAGCATTTTTTATCAGTTACAATGTCTAATTTTATATAATACATTTAAAAAAAATCCTCTTCTTACTCAGTTTTTATTAATTTAGTGCACTTTTATTGTAATGGGGAAACGGGGTCTGCAAAAGTACAAAAGTTAATTACTAGAACAAAGCCTTTACAAAAGTTAATTACTAGAACAAAATGATGAGTGACCAACGATGACGTGTCGAGTGAGTAATGGTCGTTGTATGCGGTAACAGGTTGATAGCAGGCGCCGGGCAATGAAGCCACATGATTTATACCTAAGAATACGAAGTTGTGTACCTACGTACGTACTTATATCAATATGTAAATTCCAACGATAACAACAGAATATCAAAAAGTAATAAAATATGCTTCTTAATAACTATTATGTTAAGGCACTATTCAGACACTGTTTGAATGTCAGTGGATATTGAATATCATTTTCTATGAAGTTAAAACGCTCCTGAAAGTTTGAGGCTCGCTAAAATATATTAAAAATACGATGTCAAACGGAACCTGTGTAAACAAAGGTTCCTATATAAAGAATTGCGATAAGATAATCAGAATATAGAAGTAGTATTTGTGATCTCTAAATCTGTCTTAAAAAGCGAAACACCATCCAGCTAAAACGTTTCTATATGATTGATTGCTTAAATTAGTGTTTCATGACGAGTACAAAATGCATCTATAAAATGCATCTGCTGAATTTTAACGTTTTCTGTAAAATCATATAAGTTTGATGTCTCTATTATTTATTTACGTATGTATAAATGCTGCTACAGCATAAGTATACGTATTTATAGTAAATGTATCTAGTGTGTTTTGCATATTATTATTATGTGTATATTGTGTTTATTACTATATTTACGTTGTTTAAGTATTGAGTACGATTTATGCCCTATTTATATGGATAAATATACATATAAAAAATTTATTAAAGGGCATCCAAATGCCATTTAGTAAACTTTTAATATCAATATGTGTATCATCACCATGGCTTATGCTGTCTTCATCACCATGGTTTATGCTGAATGGTGTAACTTTTTTGTGTCTTTAGATGTAAGTTCTTATGTTTAAGGTAATATTGTATGTATACTGACGCAGAATAAACCTTTCCTTCTTTCTCTTTCTGTATAGTGCTGAAATTGTATACGAGGCCGGCTTAAGATTACTTTGGATACCCGATCTAAATATTTATAATAATTTCTGAGATGTAAATTATTAGATACTGCAACTTTTTGCTTGCGAGGTTTTACGAAATCCTTCCTTACCGATACATAGGCGTCCTCATTAGGCACACAATTAAGCGGGCCAGCCTTATTTGAAAGTCACATGACTATTCTTGCACTTCATCACAGCATCTGTATAAGATTCCTATTCCTTTTATAAATGGTCCATAAAAATGTGCATTTTTGTACCAAATATGGAAGACAGAACGGCCGATGCGGGGCACTGATTTCTTTTATTAACGAGCTTTCTGATATGTGTGTTGGTTAAGTTAAGGACATGGCAACTTTCCTTGCGGAGTTAGACGCAAAAAATACTATGAAACCGATAGCCAGGCGAGCAGTTCACATTAAAGAGCGTTCTTTTGTCGTGATAATAACTTGCAAGAAATGGTTTTCATCAGCTTTAAATAGAGTGACTATTTGATTTCGATTCGACAGTTTAATTTGATCTTATAACTTTGGTAGGTAAATGCATATCATAAATGATGTCAGTGTCTTTGTGGTCCATTAAAACGCGTCGTTCACACTGAAGCATTAAATGAACATCTTTGGTGCCTTATAAATGGCGAACCATAAACTGACTTTGCTACCGCAAATGTTTTCGGATAACTATGACCATTTAAGAATCAAAAACCATTTTTGCAGTGAAAATACGATGAAACTACTATCATTATATATGGTGAAATTTAGATACCATTATGTCAATAATGTTGTATAGTTCATTATAAAGTTAAATCAGCAAACGATATTACAAAGCCTCAGTTTGTTGTTGTGTTTTATTGACGTCGCTTATCATACTCGGTTCGGATTTCGCTTTCATTGTGCAAAAGGCGTCGTAAATATGGAAAGCAATAAGCTAGTTTTGTTATAAATTGCAATTTATTGGAAACTGATCTGTGTTTTGTGTAATAGGATATGCGGTGCGCGTTAGCCTTAGAGGTATGCGCCGGCGCCGCGGCCGTACAAGGCTCGGTAGAGGTAATGCGGATGACGTCATCGCGGAGGTGCGCAAGCGACACCTGCGTCTTGCAAGTCAATGATCTTTTACCTAGTGCGAACTAGGAGTCGCTCTTTCGTGTGGGCCCAAGTTCAAACCCGCTCAAAATGTACATACTACAATATCTGACTGTAATTAATGTTCGCAGTAAACATGAGCTTTAAAGGAGACTGGGTGTCGTGATGTTATTGTTTTCGATAGCATTAAATAGCTTTTATAGGCAATCATTTCAATGTCAAATTATTTATGATTTTATATTAAACAAGCTATTCAAGAAGATGAGGGCAAATGGCTGGCTTATGCGTTCGGTTGTAGCAAAGTTTCAGAATAGTCGTCAGCAGTCGTCAATAGCAGTCAGTCAGTCAGCTGGGTGATAAAAGTTTTCCATCTACTTCCTAAGGATGGCAGTCTTTAACACCCACCAAAATGCATTTAGCCCGTGAGGTAGTTTACGGCTTTATCTCCTTATAGCCATGCTGTGGGATGGCTCTGCAGAAATTGAAGTGATCTGCAGTGAAATGTTAAAAGATGGTTGATGAGAAATACATGAGTAGTACAGCACACAAATGGCCCATGGGCATGGGCACGAGTTATGCCTACGAGCCTCAGTTTCGGTACTTTCTTAGTAATCTCTTAGCAGTCGTGTGACTGCTAGATAACAGGTATAATAATATTATCTGAAATTCACACTGCGCCATCTTGCCGCAAACTTAGCATTAGTCTGTAAAATGGATACTAAACAAAAGATAAAGAAACTTATATCATTTTTTGTAAATACATCCATATAATACATAAAAACACTCAGACCAATACAAAACGACATGTTCGTGCACACAAATGTTTGTACTGTACGGGGATCGAACCCGGAACCCTTGGTGTAGTAGCTGACGACTAAACTAATAAACCATATTTGTTTATTTTATTTTGGTTTTGGTCATACTTTGACGACCCTTTGATCGCCAAAGATTGACCGTCAAACAAAAGATGGCGTGTCTTGTTAAAGAGTAATAGTGCTCTTCAAAAATTATTTTGATTAAAATAAGTGTATACCTACTCACATTTTTTTTGTTTTGGTACATCACATACGTGTGTTTAGGAAATACGTAGCTGTCGTTATTTAAAACAGGGGAAGGCCCGTGTTACAAATAGTACATATATATCGTATCGAACCGCTTATTGTTAGGTACTTGGATCCTTCAAAATGTCATGTGAAGACAATAGACAGCAATGTCTTAAGTGGCTGTAAAATGAATTTCTTTAAGTGTTAGTATTCAAGAGCAGGTAAGTGTCTATTATTGCTTTGTCATTGCAACTTTAACTCTAAAGTAAATATTGAGTTAAACAATTCCATAGACATCTAAAAAGTTGAAAAGCTTTATGGCTTAAAGGATAAGTAGGTACTTGTATTAAAATAGGGTCATTTGGAGAAACCATTTTTTATTTACCCAAGACCTGTAAACGGCATAGTGAAATCTAATTTCTTTGTATGTTCATATAATGCAGTTCATTTTAATGTATTTTTTTGTAATATATTATCAACAAATATTTTTTTTATTGGCAGCCAGTGCATTTGGCCATTGGTAATATACCAGTTATACCAAAAAAAGCAACCACAGCGTCGTTATTGAAATGTTACTTAAATCAATATCTACTTAGTCTAAAGCCTGATAATTTATAATTTTCTGTTATATTTATTCGTAAGTAAAGATTTGAAATAATATAGATATAAACAGTAAGCACATTAAAACATTTTACGCAACTTGAATAGGTACGAAGCATATTCTATGCTTTTAAGAATAATAAAGTGAATTCCTTATTTCTGTAGGCCATAAACAATAGAAGGCGTATACAAAAATACTCTTAGATGGGAATAATATCTTTACCTATACCGTTTAACAAGCGGTTTTATAAATCACGAAGTGGCTTTCACAGTGCATCATTCAAGCAGATTGATTACTTAGATCCATTCTACGGTACCATGAGCGTGAGAGACTTCGCTAAATTGACTGGCTTTGTAAAGTTATATACTTGCACAATGTGGAGCATGAATACTACTTTAGTATAGGAATATAAATTGCTTTACAAATTAACGAAAAGTATTATGACGGCGAAGTCTCCCATTTTTATATTAGCATATTTGTTTTTTTTATATTGAAGTAACTTAGCAGTCAACACATCTGATGTTTATGCCAAATAAAGCCTACCTGACACTGAGTGAGTTCACAGTGTAGTTGATAACTTTTGACTTGAAGATAATAAGTCGCGGTAGTTAGTAATCTGCCTAAATGGCAACGTGTGTATATTACCAGGTCAGTTTGGTACTAGTTGGCCGATGACGTGTTAGGTAAGGTGTATCTAGTGGACGTTGGCTGCTATGGATCCGTCTGGATCTGGGTACTTGGGAGTTGAATAAATCAGTGGATAATATTAGGTTGTAGTGATGAAAATAACTAGTCTTAACATACTTTGACGAGTAATTACAGTACTTTATGTTGCAAAAGTATACCATTCACGGTCGCTCTTAGGAAATGATAATATAATTATTTTTAAAGACTTTGAGAATAAAATTGCCTGATTGCGCCAATTTCTTTTCGGTAAATATAACGGCCCGAACTCGAATATTTTTTTGGCTTCGGGTAGCTGTGTTGTAAAACTTTATCGACTCAACAATCGCGGACTTGGAGCAGCAATTGTAAGGATTCCGCATTGACCACATTTGCGACAATCGACCAGTGTACAGAGAAGCCGGCTATTTCTATTAACGCATTCCGTTTCACAATACTGTAGTGTTAAACATTCGCCGTTAAGTGCAACCGAGTGTTTCCACAAAGTATTTCTAACAATTTGAAATATGTACAATGGTGTTTGGAGCGGGCGGTTTGAATAGCGCATCGGCTGTCAACGCGGCTACGCCGGCGCAGCCTTATGGCCCATTGTTCGGGAACAAACGCAGGAACTGTAAAGTCGAAAGTCCGCTTGTTAGATTTCGCCGTACACACAGGTAGGTCGCAGGTGTCTATTCGCTAGAAGCTCCGGCAAACGAGAACATAAACAATGTTAACTCGTACATACAACCCTGGTTTCAAAGGCCCGTGAAAGGAAAGGAAGTTATTTGTGCTTCGCAGATCTGCGAAGATATAAAGGGATCAATTAGTGCAGCTCGCTCACCGCAACGGTGTTGGGCCAACACTAGCGCGCCGGTTGTGCCATTCTCAATTAGACAATACCAGATAATACTTGAATGAACAAGCAGCCTTATTATGTTGTACGGGATGTACAAATATTAAGTATCACGCGGTGCGCATGATGTGAGCAAATACACTATTCTCCCAAGTGGTTTCAACTTAAACCTTTTGTAGGTTGAACTAAAATTCGAAACGGTTATTGTAATCAGTTTACATTTGTAAATATTATCGGTTTATTGTGTTTTGTGTCTAGTCAATAATATTGTGGATTATAAACATCAAGGCAGGTAGGTATACTTGATTGTATTCTTGAAGAAAAAAATTAACAAACGTCTCATACTACATTTAACATAATATGTGTGCCTAAATTACATAAAGATGAAAAGTACCTTTCCTTTTAATAGTAGCCCACGCCACTGCACTGTTAGATTTAGGGGCCTCCTACACGATTCTGAAGTGTTTTGGAGAGAGCAGTACCGTATGAATGTCTAGGTTTGATGGGAGAGCGCTCATTGTCTTTCTGTTCGTAATGTTTGTCCCTAAGCCGTCTCGGTTATGGCAAATCTCTTTACGACCATGGAAAAGGCTCATCGAAAAACTGTTACCGAAGGAGAAATAGATGTATACATATAAAATATGCATAAACGAATCAATATGCATCCGTCACCTAATCGTCATACAATTTGCCGAATAACAAATGAAGCTCTAGCGACCGACCAACAAACATTGGAGCAGTACTGCATTCGAAATCCTTAATTTAAAATGAGCTAAGTCATTAGGGAAGGCTTTGTTAAGTGTAGTAGACGTTATAACTGTAGTATCATGAAGAAAGGGTACTACACAATAGATGAATAATAGTTGTATAAAGATGATCTTGTATAATGTTCCAGTAACAATGAATTAATTTTTAAATTTACATGTAGATAAAGGACAAAACTCTCTTACGAATAGGTATTATAAGAGTTGACGTCGTGGCATAAATAAAATATAAATATAATAATATAAGTGACGATTAAATATGGTAAAAGATTTTCTTAAATAATTATTTTATCTAGTATGTTAAAAAAGGTTATTTCGCTTGAAGGATGATTCCCCAGTCAAACCTCACTCTAAGTTTTAAACAGCCGCTTGGGAAATGGCCAATAACCCATATGTACCGAGATAAATAGTCACATAGCTAGACGCAGACTGTACTCACATAATGTAACTTGCATAGAACCTTCCCCAACTTACTTTCCCCTTCAAATAGCGGCGTCGCGTTGCCTAGACAACAGTTTTCCATGACGACGCGCATTGGTCGGGAAATTCAAAATGGCGAACGGTATCGATCGCGGGGCGACTCAGGGAGGCTTCGGGGCCATCGTGCTAAAATGATCCCTAGCAGGGAATGTGGAGCATTTTAATTTAAAGCATGACGTGATGTTTGGGGGAATGCAATTGCGTACTCGGTATCTCTAATGCATGCCAACGCACAACTGATTCGTAATAAACGTTATATGAAATAAAATGAGCGTTTTTATTGTTAGAGTCATGTATGTATTCACACATTATATAGGTACCAGATTTTAAAAACTATCGTATTCACAACATGTTATCTACAGAGCACATATTTGTATGCACAAATATTAAAATATAACAGGGATAGTCAGCCTAGAGGTCAAGTCGCCTTCAATGTTTTAAAATGAAACACAGGGTAAATACTCGTATTATGTAATGTATTAAATTTTAACCTTTTTTAAAAATAAATTTGAACTAGCTTCATATTTCTTTAAAAAAATCTCAATATCTATTCTTTCAATGCAACGAGGTAATGGTTATTTATTTATGATTGCCAAATTCTGGCGTTCGATTGACATTCCCGACATATTAATTTACAATCATGGACGTATAAAAAATACCGGACGTAGTCTCGCTAATATATAAGTGTGTGAAAATCTGGCCGGATTTTGTATGGTATACGTCAAAATATTAAGAATTGACGTGCATCTGACAAACATAACGTTGGAAAAAACCAAAAGATGGCTTGTGTTGTGAATTGCTGTATAAACCGCAGTGACCAAAAGGAAAATAATCCAGGAATTACTTTTCGTAGGTGAATGAATAATTCAATAACATATTTTTAGTTTAAAACATTTAAATCGTAATACAAAAAATATCAGAAATTCGTTTGTCAAAATTGCTGTGTTGCTATCGTATACTTCAGGAAATTACCCAAAATAAGGGAAATTATAATTTTTAATAAACTTATTACATACCTGATTTAGGAAATCATTTATTTTGCTATGTTTATACTAGATTTCCTAAAACAACACAATACGGAGAAATAAGTGGATAGAAATAATAATGAAATGGCATGGATGCCAAACAAACACAGCGTTATTTGCAGTAACCTTTTTATAAGAGAGACATTTATTTAACTAAAAGAGGATATCAACGTGTTGCTAAGCATTCACTTCATCAAAAGGTAAAATATGTATTAAAGAATAACTCGTAGTAAATTTTAGTGGAAGTAATGGGACTCCAAAATTGTGCATCAATTTAGATTAAACCTTCAGTTCGTTATTTGTTTCTAGCTTTTATGTACATGGACTTATTTAATTTAAAAGATTGAAATATGTATTTAATGTTTTATTTTAGGGGAAATAAAGGTATAGTAGCCTGGTAACCCTAAATTCATTCAGACATAGACAGCAGCTGACATTTCGGGTACACATGTTATATTAAGTGACACTCTGTCTGGTATTTTTTTATAAGTCTATGTTTACAATGACGTTTGTCACAAAAAATTTTTTACTATCTAATATTTACATTTACGATGGCAGGTAAAATATAAAATAGTAGTTCATCGTCTTCCTTTCAGCCATAGCCGTATATATCTACATAGGACAACATAATAATATGATGCCGGTCATAGTCTGCCACCAATGCTTTTTATCTGTTTCGGTTAAAAGTGACCTGTGTCCATTAAGGTGTATAAGTCGTGATGCTCTATTCAACCTATAAACGAAACCAAGCTACTTTTTATATTTTAATTTGTTTCCGCTTACACCTTTTCGAATACGCAGAGAGAGTTAAAACAGCAACTAAGATGTTTGCCAAGTTTACAACAAATGGCTTTATTTGTTCATGCTGCTGAATAACTACAGCTAATTTGGAGTAAGGCGAGATTTACTGTGAGTAGTAAAGGACAAAGGCGTCCGAGTGTTGGCACACGTGTGCGGTATTTCGGTGGTACACGCGCGGGCGCCGATACACGCCGCTCGATCGATGGCTACTAAATGTCAAACTAACTATGCGAACGCCACTTTCTTTAACACGTACAGTTTATATGGTATCTCATTGGCTTCTTTTTCCTTATTCCGTATTGCATTTTTTTATAAGATTACGATCAAACCAGAGGACGAGTCATGATGGTAAATGACGTCATCGCCCATATACACTTGCAATACAAGAGAGAATTGTAAATGGTTATGATCAGTTTTTTAATAATTTGCCCATAGAATTATCATCAGACTATAACAGCCCAATTTGGCCATGGCATTTAATTTATTTTTTTGAATATCGGTACAAGTTCAGCTTTTTTAAAACCGACTAAAAATATTCTTAATTAAATATACACTAAAAAGTCAAAGTACATTTCTTGTTCCCTCATGTTTAAATTAAGTTTAAAAAATAATTTACAAGTGACAAACATATTTAAAAAACTTTTAATTTATATTCCTTATAGACTGTTAAAAGAACAATTAATTATAATGTTATAATTTAATTAATAAAATCATCTTAATGTCAAGGCCATTTACGCTGTGTAATGCCCGGCTTGTGTTAAAATTTGTCTAAGATTAATAAAGATTAATTGATGGATTCGTATGTATATGTCGTAATTAAAGTAATTACGTAATATTTTAAAATTTGGCCGCTTATTGATTTTAATTTAGCTTACAAAATTTTTCTAAAATGTTTTGCTTGAGTTTTACAATAATCATGTTAAAGTTGTTTGAAGGGACAAATAGAGTAAATATTATGGAATATCTATTGTATAACTAGATAGTGACAGTTTGAAAACTCGTGGGATCAGTAAGTTGAAGTGACAGTGGTTTGGTCATGTATGCAGTGTGCGGATTGTAGTAAAATTGTTCTAGAGTGGAGACCGCATCTTGGCAAGCGTAGCATTAAACATCGTCCGACCTGATGGGATGACTATTTGTGAAATGGCGAAGTCCTAAGTCCAGCAGTGGGTTGCAGTAGATTTGGGAAAAAAGGGACATATCTTGTCTTGAGTTTGTGTACGCTATCGGCATATGCTTCTGGATTTCTTATCTGACTCCAACAGTAAATTTTGATCGTGTTGTGTGTGTGTGTAGAATTTGAATAATACACGAGATGAGTAGTATTTTCTTACATTCAACAATTTTACTTTCTGTTTCATATACCTGTCCTGTATGTATGTAAATCCTAGACTGAAGATAAAATCAAACTGATAAGGTGACGAATGCAGGTGATCATAGTTGCTCAAAAGGGACTCTCAGGGAATTATAAAAAGCGGAAGTATTTGCAGCGGAAGTAAGGTACATTGTCTTTAGTTTCCTTTTTTAGCGAGGGGACAGCGTTTGACGTGTTGATCCGTGTGTAGTATATGCGTAAATATGAGATAATCCTATTTAAAAATAAAAAAGACAATTATGAACTTAAAATTGGAACATTGAAAGGTAATAATTGCTGAGATCGAATTATATAAATTAAGAACTGGTAATCTCCACTTTTTATTACTCTAAAAAGGAGAATTAAATAAAGAATAAAATGACGCATCAAAATAAATATTATGAATTTGGTAACAATACAAGAAACCGTCACAGTTAAATCAATCAAAATTGCCTAGACTATGAAATACATTAGTAAAACAGGACCTACGGACCAAGACTATGAAGTAAGTAAAACAGTAATCACTTGGGGCACTGTCTAAACGAATGGCTTAAGCTCTATTAATGTACTATATAAACAGTGCATAAAAACAAAATACTAGACTGTTTGTGGTTAACAACCGCTGTAAATTACGCCTTAGTAGTCTGGCCAGCACGTGTTGCATCGCCGCAGGTTGCCGAATAATGGTCAATTTAACAGCGATCGCGTTTGATGTGGTGTTTTATCTGTTTTGTGGGCGTGTCCTGGGTGCGAGACAATGATCTATTTTTACGCGAGCGCGTAAAGAGGCGGCCACGTGGCGGGCAGCTGCGCCGGCGCACGCGCCGCGTATTTATACTAAGCCGACGCCGCCCGCCCTGCGCCGCGTACACACCGACGCCACTGATATAATTGTGTACTTAACGTACCTTTAGGTGGTCATTATTACATTATTATTTTCGTCTTAGTAAAACTGAAAAACCTTAAAGTAATCAGAATGAGAGTATCAGAGGCAATTTAAAAAAATTGCCGCTTGCAAACTAAAACTTTTGGCCGCCCCTACTAACTTTTGAAATTGAATTATGTTAGAAATGTTTTTGGTGAGATTACATTTATTCTGGCAACTTTATGATTTGTCTAGAAATATTTCATATACGGATTACGGACGTAATGAGTATGTGTACATATAATAATAGGTTTTTTTATTTCTGTAAGATAAAACAATTTTTGGCCTGAATTTGCCGCCCCTCTAAATCTGCCGCCCTAGGCTCCAGCCTACTTAGCCTATTGGTAAATCCGCCACTGGAGTGTATCAGTGACGATTCATACCCTAAACGGATACTATGGTATCCGTGTACAACATTTTTTTCTGATGCAATTATTTGAAAATCCGGTTTTTTATAATTTATAAATCTTTATTAATTATTCGTTCTTTAGTGATTTTTTCCATGAATTCAAAGCAGTTGAATTTAAAAACAATATCAAGCACGTAATGTTGTCATGAAAATGACATGAAGAAGGGAGACCACATAAAACCAACCATAACACCTATGCTTATTAAATAGATGTGTTGGACGGATAGCATGGTTTTACTGATATAATTTAAAATCACCTAAAAGCATATGTATATTCTATATAATTTTATAATAAGGCACACTTATTATACGAGTTTATTAGTAGTATCTTTATCTCAATTTAATATATACAACAATAAATTTCCTACACACTCTTTGAAGTTTGTTAAAAAAGTGCGAAAAAGATCGTCCATTTTTTTTCGTACGTACTCTCATAAGAAAGATATGTCAACATTTTAATGTTTATAGTTATATGTGTCCATACATTTGGCATTTCGAATGCCAGCAGTTGTTCTGTATTAAAGCATATTGTAACTCTAAAACCGTCTGACGCAATAATAAATTTCATGGAAATTAGTTAGAATTAGACCGGCACGTTGATTTTATTACGAGTGGAAAGTTAGCGTTGAAATGATATTCAGGTGACGGGGATGTCCAGCGTGGGCGAGCCGCGTCGGAAGGTGTTTGACTGACGGCGAAATATGAACACCTCTCACAGGATATCAATCAGCTCAATTATTATGAAAGTGACTCTGCGCGACATCTCAGTAGCATCCGTTCGTACGAGGGTTTTCGCTCGATAATAAGCTTGGAGAGACTAATAAAGGGGCAGGCAGAGGACAAAGCTGGTTTCTTAAATTTGATATATTAAAAAAAACGGTGTAATGTACTCACCCTAAACAGGCAAACATTTTTAAAAAATTTAATAGGCTACCATTTGTCTACGCCTTAAACGTTTTTACGTTTTAAGCATCGAAGATATTAAGAATGAAGCACGCTGACCTAGAAAATACCTATTTATTCTTGACTCAAGTCACCCAAAATGGCGAAAAGTTTAGTAAATGTGTGACATACGCAGAACATGCATAAGGATCGTAACAAAATCGGCGGAAGACAATTCTGCTTACCCTCACGTGACGGTAGTCATTTAGGAATGTTGACTTCTTTTCAGAATAATAAGTAATGAAGATCCAATTGTGGTCTGGAATGATGTCCTGCCACCACTGATCCACTTGAACAAAATATCTGATTTGGATGTCATTTGAATCTGAAGCCTGATTCAATTATTATACACACAACTTAAACATGACCTGATGATATTATATAACTTCACACTTACGATCAATGAAACATTTTTGAAGAATTTTCAAAACTTTTTTTTTAACATAATATTGCGAAAGCTTCGTAGTCGGTCCGTAGCACAGCCCTGGGATTGCGCGGTCCCGCGCGGCCAATGCGCGCGGACAGGTGTACCCGGCTGCTACGCGCTTTCATACAAAACCAACGATTCACATATAAAAGGCACTTCCTTTCATCCCGCAGCCTACCGTCGGGAATGCCCATTAATTTGCCAACACAATATTTTTAGTGTGCGGCTCGCGTGTAATATATCGTGGCCACGTGTCGCCGTATGTCGCCGACGAACGGCTGCGTCAAATTATTTTCGTTCATGTCACAAGATACAGCGCTCATCTGGACATTTTTCCTTTAAAATCACGACAGTTGGTTGCTCTAATGCAGGCGCAGCGCTTCCGTTGGCGAGGTAACGTAGGCATGTGAAGGGGAAGTGGTTCAGAGTTAAGATGCATCGAATTATTGCGATTTTATACATGCGTAGGTAAGAGAATCCTTTTAAGTGTAATGTTGAAAAGTTTTCGCATTACTTGTATTGCTTTTAAAACGAAACGTAAATGGGTAATAGTAGGTTAGAAGAAATACCTTTTAACAAACTTGTAATTTCAGCTTAGGTTAATTGCACTTTTTTGAACAAGTAGGGATTTTCAATATTTAAGTTCTATTGTTTTCTCATGTAACTGACATTTTTAAGAATATTTTTTTTAAGCCCAAGGGATTGAAATGTTTACTGGATAAGTGTAATATTAATCGAAAGAATATCCTAGTCATAGTCCAGTCCAAGTCAGGACAAAATATTTGTTTGAGATACGTTTGTGTTTGTTAATGTCTTTGTATAAATAAGTATACATTTATTTAGACACATAGTGTGTAATGGTTGAGACGTTGGCTTTTACACTAAGGGTTCCGGGTTCGTTTGATCCTACACACATTTGTGTGCATGAACATGTCTCTTCTTATATGTTTGGGTGTTTTCTATTTATAATAAATGTATGTATTTACAAAAACATTTATACAAGCATATAATTCCATTGTTTCATACCCATAATACAGACTTAATGCTTAGCTTATCATATAGTCCATATGGCGCTGTGTCAATGTCAGTGGATATTTATTTATTTATTCGTTTTTTTTTATTTGTTGGATTAATATTATTCTGTAACCTAGTATCCATAATCCTCAGTGAGTTATTATTAGGGTATAATCGTATTTATTTATTTAAAATGCTAATAATTTTATTGGCATTAAAATGAAGATTTATTTTATTGAAAAGGATATTAAATTCACTGCCAAAGTTGGCGTAAATTTGGAGTGTTTATCACAGTTACGAGTAATGCAAATGAAGTGTAATTTCCGTGGAAGCGAGCCACCGTGATGGATGGGGCGGACGCCGGCGGCGCATGCGCACCAATCTTCGCATTATCGCCTCGTTTACGATTTTCACGCAAATGCACCAGGCATTACGTTAAAACCTTGATATAGCTCTTACTCACAAGCACCTTGCCGTGACTGCAAGCACTGTATTGCGAATATTAATAAATCTTTGAATTCAACGGCTGTTATTTACAGATGCCACATAATAGCTTTATGATATATGATAACATTATCCGTTATGCTTCTGCGAGCATTATTAATACCGCTTTTTAATACGTCATTTTTATCAAAGATAACTGTTTACGACTAAGTCGACCAAAGCATTACGATATTTATACGTTCTGTTATATTAGCACAATCATAGCGTATCGGGTATCGGGTGCCTTTTCTTCTTATTTTGTTTTACTATTAATAAATGATGCTTATGATATATGATTGAAGGAATATTTTATGAAAAAAATAGTACGTGATAACATGTCTCTCTCACGATAATTAAAAATATCTTAGCAGCAGTCTGCTGCAATAATTATAGCACATATTTCACATTTAAGACATAATAAAGGTGGAATTTTAACGTGATATAATAAATAAATGTGACACTGTCAGGTTGAAAATGGGAGATACATAATTATGAGACATTTCGTGTCGAGGCAGAACAGAACAAATGGTTCGGCGGGCGGCTGCTACATACAAGCGTAACTTTTGAAAAATAATATGGACGCAACATTCCAGCAAGACGTATAAATTAATCAAACCGCTGCATATTTAAATATTTCTCAATTGTGAGTATTCAGGTTATTCTTCCAGTGAAGTTAATATTAGTATTAAAACTAAGACTTAGTTTTGATGTCTGTAACACTTTTTTATTCTGAACAAAGAAAATTACAAAGAGTGTTGGGATGTGATGATAACACTAATACTATGTAATGATGCAGTCGAATATTATGACTGATGACTAACTAAGTGGTAGTTTCGATACCAAGTCGTCTAGGTATCCACCGCAGTGCTAGATATCGTACCGTTTAATATGAATGTTAATTACTGGGCATAAGAGACCTAACATCTGTCGTCTCGGATGACGGACGCAGGGCTGTGTTACCGAGGGTAATTACTATCAACAGTTATTGGTTTTCTGCATACATCTATCATGGGTAGACGTATCACTTGCTATCAGGTCAGTGAACTGGTCGCCCCGATCATGTCATAGTATAAAATATGCAAGAAACAAGTCGTACAGTTACTACATTCTGTGTCTCAAGTTTAGATACAGCCTTTAAGGGCATTATTATCCTATAATAGCATATGGCTCTCCTGTTGAATTATAGCACCGCCGTCCATTTTTCGTCGTTATTGCTTCGACTTTTATCTGAAGATAGCTGATTTTATAGCTGAGTCGTACGTGGCAGAAAATCACGATGTAAAACATAGTGTAGGGGATTTCCATATATCCAGGTCACATGGTGTTATAATTAGTACGTGGTGTACCTGTACATCATTATCATATCAGCCACATGATGTCCACAGTTGAACATAGGCCTCCCTAATGACGTCTACTCCCACCAGTCGGTAGCTATCTGCATCCAGCGGCCACATTCCTCAGGTCATCTGTAGATCTTGTGGGTGATCATTGTACGTTACGTTGCCGGTACGTGTACTCCATTCAAGGATCTTTCAGTCCCAAGGGCTATCAGTGCTTCGAACTATGTATCATGCTCACTGCTACTTTAGTTTGGTTATCCAAGTGACAATGACGGTGACTTAATATCCTTCTTCATCGTTCGCTGCGTAATTATAAGTCTAATTAAGGGTCTCAACGTAAGAGACCATGTCTAAGCACCAGAGGTTGTAATTATATGTTGATAATTATTTTGCTTTTGCTTGGATATAAATCAGAACAACACTATGTTTATAATATTTACTTTTAAATAAGACACATACTCATTTAGAATTAATTAATAATTAGTTTCCGTAAAGACGAATGCAATTTCATAGTTTCAATAACTTTCCAGTGATGTCTAAATTAGTGTGTCTGAGTGTGGCGGCTATCCGCGTGAGCACATCGGACATCCGCCGAGTGACAGTTGCAGAATGCAGCTCATTCCTAATACATTGGAGGAGATTACAATATCAAACTAAAGGATATTAAACCTTATACTTTAGTGCGGAGAGTATAATAATGATAATATAGTGAAAATAAATAGTCGACGCATATTAAGGTATGCTGCAGAGGGCAAGCGTATGTATGTAAATTGTTTGATTCCCGCCTGCAATACTATGAAAAGTAATTTAATGGTATTGCAGGCTCAGTAAGTAATGGATTTGGAAAATATTTTGATTTATGAAAATTCTTGACCGAACCAGTTTTTTTTTTAAATATTTCAATGTAATTTAAATATGGTTTGAGTAGTGTTGTTAACCACAGTTAATGGAAAAATTGTGGATTTTATTTAAGATTTTAATTAAAATAGCGGCTGCGCGCGCGCACCTCAAGACAAACGCCGTTGACAACTGTTGTCTGCTCGTCAACAGCTGCGCTCCACTTGCGCTCGCGTACAACTACGTAGTCCAACAATTTCTACAATTACAAACGATTATACACCTTAGCGCATTGTGATAACAACCTCAAGAGATTTCCCGAGTATCCTATCGAACAACGGCGTGGTAATTGAAAGTGGCTGTCTAGGAACCGCTGTTCAGTATTAGTCATTGAAATTGTGCGACTGTGTATTACATCAAATTAATAGTCGATGCTTATAAATAACGGTGCAAATTAACTTCGTTGTGTTGTGATTGTGATCGACACGAGCTGCTGGCATCTTACGTCTGATTTATATACTGAAACGATCATGTGTACTTGGAAAGGTTTAAGGATTATGTAGGTTTTAGGTTATTGTATTATTAAAGTGCACTGCACATAGTTTTAGTTTGTCAAAGTACACTTTTATAATTATACATTTATAATACCATCATACAAAGAAAGAAAGACACATGAAGATATTAAGGGGCTCGATGGAGTAGTTGTTAGTTACCTTACACGGACGGAGTTGTTGGTTTAATTCTCAAGCAGGTAAGATATACGTATTTGTGATTTTCTTGTGTTGGCCTTAGAGTCTTCTGTTAGATCAGTCCTCCTCAAATATTTAGGTTTAACAAAGATTACGACTGTGTCAATGCAGATTTTCGTAATTCAGCAGGATGCACTAGATTTGAGGGTTGTGAAGTTTTTTGCAAGGGATTTTTCCCATACATTACCCTCTTGTTTCTATTTCAGCAGTCTTGTAAGCATAGCATACCTATGACAAGCTTTCTGTTAGTTAGGTAATATGAGCATTGAACACGGTCTTCAGTATTTATCATTATTAAAATTAGAAGCGTCCCGCGACGGTCCATATGATTTATCACATCTATCTTTCAGTAGTAAGTTAATTATGTGAAAGTTACCTTTAATAAGTTCATCGGAACTCCCAAATGATTCATAAAGTGAGTGTCGTCCCGCGCACTCAAGGCGCGACGCTCCGGCCCTCGGTGATTTATCTGTGCGCTGCGCCCGCGCACGCGAGGTAGCGTTTGTTGTAGCACCACCAATAATAACAACTGTGATTCATTGGCTCCTTTTACTGGCATGTTGTGGTTTGTGTTTGGAGAATGCATATGTGCAGTTGGGAAAAATATCAAAGTTAATGATTCACAGTGTCCGTTCCCGACAAACGATTTGATAGGAACAGCTGTTAACATATATTTGTTTCATGTTTTCTGTATATATTCAAAAACATCAAAGTATAAATGTTGAAGACAAATACAAAGAAAGACTAACATCAACTCAGGCTGATCCATGTCCAGATGTTTGCATACAAATTATCTCTTAATTTAGTGTTCGGGCGTTACAGACATTTAAACAATTTAAAAGTAACCCAGCAGTGTTACAGTTGGTAATCAGTTACGCCCATAATTATATACCGTAATTTGTTCAGTAGAATATTCTTCTCACTTCATGGATACGAAAGTAAATCCTAATCCCTATTTCCTAGCGCTTATACATTTCATAACTATGGCTTGTAGGATTTGAGCTAAGATTGTACAAGTAAATAGTGAAGAAGTCTGCTGGTTGCGCACGCGCATAGGCGCTAGTTCGCCATTAATCAAGCGAGATCATAATCTGGCGCGGCGTTGGCGCCCGCCCGCACTGTTTGTATAGTGGTGTGGTACAAGATGAATTTCTCATAACACATCTGCTAACGTTCAGCGCAGTAGTCATTAAAAAAATGCCTTTTACTTAAGCATCTATTGTTATCAATATATTTTTTTCATAATTCGTACCGTATACAGTATTATTTTGTCCCATTAATTTCAACTTATTTTTTTCAAATAACATCTTATTATATGTATAATTGGTGTAATCATCAATTACTACAAGATTCACGATTTTTGTGTATAAGGCTTGGTCACAACTGCCTCCGATTCACATCCAGGTCTCAGATTTTTCGATTCGATTGATACCAAAACTACGCGTATTCATGAGTAAATATAATTATGGCAATTCGGTTTTTGAATGAGAAGTCATGAGTATATGTCATAAATATCATACTATCTTTAGTTCCTTTTGTTTCGGGCGGTATAGTATATTGTTGCATATGTCATCATCATCATCATCATATCAGCCACATGATGTCCACTGCTGAACATGGGCCTCCCCCAATAACTTCCACTCCAAACGGTCGGAAGCTATCTGCATCCAACGGCCACCCGCAACCTTCCTCAGGTCATCTGTCCAGCTTGTGGGTGGCCGTCCCACGCTGCGCTTGCCGGTACGCGGTCTCCATTCGAGAACCTTTCGGCCCCAACGGCCATCGGTTCTTCGGACTATGTGCCCTGCCCATTGCCACTTCAGCCTGGTAATGTGAGTGACTATGTCGGTGACCTTAGTTCTTCTACGGATCTCCTCATTTCTAATTCGATCACGTAGAGAAACCCCAAGCATAGCCCTCTCCATCGCTCGTTGCGTGACCTTGAGTCTATCGAAGAGGTCCAACGTAAGAGACCACGTCTCAGCACCATAGGTCATCACTGGTAATACGCACTGGTTGAAAACTTTTGTCTTTAGACATTGTGGTATACTGAACGCGAAAACACTTTGTAACTTCCCGAACGCTGCCCAACCAAGCTGGATTCTTCGATCGACCTCTTTCTCGAAGTTAGACATACTTAATTCGACCTTTTGACATACATACATACATTTGCATATGTCATACATTTGATAAATTATACGAAGGATTATTATAACATAAATTATACTCAATAATATTAATGTTGTAGGTAATCACAACACTCAAAGTAATATACGAAATACGCTTATGTATTGTGTTCACTGCTGAGCATAGACCTAATGCTTTGTATTAAGACAATAATAACGATTTAATAAGTGGAGGATCGGGTTATCTGGCACACATAAGGGACCCATATGTTCAGTAGTAGGACTGCAGTAGATTTAGGACGGGAGACCGACTCGAAAAAATCCAACTCTAATTTATTTTTAAAGTCATATTAATCTTTGTACCACACCCGCAGCCTGCACGTGCGTGTATATTTTCTCAACAAGTCGAATTATTCGCCTCGTTTGCCCACTACTCATATAAACTATATGGAGTCCATAACGTGTTAAAAAGTTTCTAATGTTATTGTTTTCCATGGGAAGTGGATACGTGCGCGATCGATGAGAGATGCTTTTAGTTCTGGTATAAAGAATATATTCCCGTTTACCATGACTCGTTTGTTTGTTTCTGAACGTTCATGAGATTAATTTGATATTAACACGGCGCGTTGAAAGAGTTACTTTCGCCAATCGTGCTGAGAATCTTAGAGAGTACATGACAAGACATGTTTATAAAACGATAAAATACTGTTGTTTACTGTACAGTATTTTAAAATTTCTTTAATGATCAGACCAATTGGTACGTAATCGTAATTATTATTAGAATATGATTCTCGACTATGAGTTTGAAACTCGTTATTAAATTAAAATATAGTTATATGAAAAGTTGAGAAAAAAGGAAAGTTAAGACTTTTAGAAGCCTCACCAATCAATACAATTACTACCCTATATTATAAAAATACGATTCAAAGCATACACCTATATTATAATTATAAATTTTTGAAGCTTATCTTACTTGGTTTTAAGACGATACAATGCTTTAACTCAGTATTATCCAACTACAGAAACAGCATGTAAAACACTATTAACTTGAGTATTTTTGAGTATGAGTATCGGGGTGCGTTACGGATAGGGTGACAAGCAAATACGGCATGTTTTCGTGCCAGCTATTTAATTAGACGAACTAATACAATTTAGTTGATGGGTGCCGCTGGGGCGTCTCTGTACAAATTGGCGCACGCAGGCCCGTAACTTAATCACGACCCTCGGGGACACACCCTGTATACACAAGTGCACTGATACTTGGAGCGGAAGAATTAAACTAGTATCGACTGTTTGCTCTCATATAGTCTTGTATATCACGATATCATGCCACATGAGCTATTTGTTCTTCGTGCTAATATGATGTAAACGGTGTAGGTACAATGCACTTTCATAATTTCTTATGTCTTTATACCTTCCGTTCTGTTTCTTATGTATTTATTACCCGTTCCGCGGTTTCAGCCGCAAGTTTCCCGTTTCTCTGTGGATTCGGTCATAAAACCTAATGTAGCTATAAGTTTCATCCAAATTAATTTCTTCATATATCCACACATCGTTTTCAAACTTTTATATTGCAATTTTACAATGTTAGTATAATGTCCTGAAATGTATAAAATAAAAAGTATCCAAAAATATTTCATTAATTGATAATATTTTAAACTGATGATATTTAATAAGGAAACTAGGTAATTATTACTAATGTGTGCTTGTATGACATGAAAATCATAGAGGACGTAACAAAACAAAGTATATTTTAAGATTATCTAACAACAAAATGTATAACATAAAGTTTAAAGTAGTATTTTGACAATAAATTTGTGAAAAGATTTTTCACTTCTCACTAAATTCATGTTTTGACAATCGAGAGTTTCCGCCACAGATTTCCCAATACAGGAGATGGGGCAAGCCGCGTTTAAAGTGCGACAAATGTTAGCTCAACGAGCATACACTGGCTGCCAGTTTACGCTCTGTGAGACGAGTCAAGACGCACGAATATTAGAAGAAATTACCGTTTTTTCCAAAATGCCATCCTGTGCAATTGTAACATGCCATCATCGCAATGAATCAGTAAATTTACCAAGAAATATAATAACTTTTCACAAGTAAGAACTAAAAAGAAATTGCGACACTGGGACTGCCTATAAACTTGGCGGCTTGTCCAGTCTAATTGTATATTCGGATGTCTGTGGTTTCCGCATTGTAACGAAAATCATTATACTAAAGGGAAAATCACTTTGTCATAACATAACATATTCAAAGAGTAGTATTTATTTTACTTTATTTTGTTAAAAATAGATTAATGATGTATAAACAACATGTAGCTCAACTTCTTTGTTTGATATTTTGTGTAGTTTGATTTTCAGATGCATTAAAAAACTTTAATATGTATAATATTAGCAACCCTAAAATCTTAAACCTACTGGTATCTAATAAATTTATCAAAATACCTACCTATAAAGTACGGCACGACCTTCCAATGTAGCATATATAGATAAATTAGAAGAATGTGCCTACCACGCAGACCCAGTGCAGATTAATGGGTGTCTACAACTACGACTACGTGTTTTCCGCAGCACACAGGGACTCGAGATTATATTTATCAATCACCAATCTGACGATCGGCCATTGCGACTTGATTTTCGAAATTGTCCGTCGAACTACTTCTCCATCAAACCTGTTAAACTTTTTTAAAAAAAATATCAAAATATTACTTTGAGAATAAATACTATGCTGACTGTAAATTTTTCTCGAATGTCGCTTGTCATAGGACGAAACCAGAAAAGTGATGTGGCCATCGATTTCAGTAATAGCGCACGTGCGCCGGTAGCGGGGGCGGGGCGAGCGACTCCATTACCGGCAATGTTCGATGTACTAACTAATCTCGATGGAAACCTTTTTATTAGATTGGCGATGCCAGCTGGTTGACTTGTAAGGGCTCGCCCGTTGATTATACTGACGATTTGTTTATATTAAATTAATTTGTTTTCGTCTTGTTGTTATGTTGGTGAGTGCAAGTAGGATATTATAGGACTGGGTATTCTGGGTATCCCTTTTATTATTATTTTATCTCCATTGCAAATCTTAATACATGTTTTAAAATGGTAATAACAAAATTATGTTATTAAATGTATTCTTCTTTGTGTGATGTTTGGCAGTTATCCTCGCTTGTCTTTGATGTTTTTTTATGTTACCAAGTGTTCATAACGGTCAGGACGCTCACATGATGGTAAGAGATACACCTAACCATAACAGAGCGGCATTGATTGAGACCAGCAATTGAAACACAATTATTATTTTCCATCAGTGTCGCGCTGCGCCCGACACCCGAAACAGCAGACTAGGTCTCTTATACCCGGTAATTTTGTTAGCATTTTTTCGTCTTGCCTTTTGGCTATAACATCCTGCAAAAAATAAAGATTCCCTACATTTTAACGTAATATCTTTTGATAAAATAATTCATCATTTTTGAGGAGGGTTTCTTATAGCTTTATAGTGTAAGGGCTATAAGCTGATAAGTATTCAGAACGAGGTCCACAAAAGGGATATTTGAGTATTTCAAGCACGTTCCATGTAATTTAACCGAGCCGGGAGTGGAAAACGATGTAAGCACTTTTTACGCATAATGTACAGAGTTACCCGCCGAACCAACCTTATTGGTATGAACCAAAGTAAGCAAAATACTTGTTCTACCGTTTTGCTTTCTGGCACATAGAATAGTTCTGATAGACCTTATGGTAAAAAAGGCCATTTGATTCTGATTCATTTGATAAATTGTTATATTGTTTGAAAGTTAGTGGCAACAAGTGCGTTTAGTTACTTATTTGTGGTTTTTTTTGTATTGGTCTTGATGTTTTAATATACATTATTTATATTTGATATTTTCATCAGTTGTTTAGAACTCATAGCTCTTTGTTTAAATTAGGGCTTGATGGCGCTATGTAAAGTCGGAAGACAAAAATTTTTATTTACCTGATATTCTATAATTATGATGATTCTAAACAATAGTCGCACAGTTCTTTGTTAGACTAAACCAAAATCTAAGCTTTTTACCTGCAGGATTAGGATTTTTACTGCCGCTAGCTTTTCAGGTCCTCGTCCGCAGGCGTAATGTCGTCTTCTTGGACAACTCAATCATTTTAGCTTTTAGTAAAGCTGTATTTCAGCAGGGTGCATACATTTAAAAGGCAGTTATAAATCTGGATCATTATCATCAGCTCATATACGTCCCCACCGAGAGGCACAAGTCTACCCGTAATGGGTAATTAGGCTAAGTCGTCCTACGGCGTGTGCGGATTGGCCGACTGCACGCACAACCTGGATATTGTGACTTAATCTTCACGCCACAAGATATCAAATTTGCTGAGGTTCCCCTTCCGGGATTTAGGTAGTATAGCGATAGTTGACAATAGGAGCGAGAGCTGTGTTCAATTGCAAACTTTTCCTTCAACAAAGACAAACTGTTAGGGAATCTGAAAACTGTACTGTGCTAGTTTTTTCGATAATCTTTTCGCCGTTGGCCTCGGATGGGCTTCACCGGACGAGTGCCGAGCACAAATGACTCTCAGCACAATTGTATTGTGTAATATGCATATTTTAACAATAAAAACAATTCACACTCAAGTCACGATATATTCATGTCCTGAGATGTGATTTAGAGTTGAAATGTGAACTTGTAAATGATCTTACGCTAAGAATTTCTGCTTGGTATGTGAATGCGGTTTGTTAAACTCGTATGTGCATTTACGTGTTCCGCTTAATAATTGGCCTCGGAGTTGTTTTGTTGCTATTTTCATGGGAAAAAAATCAAGTGTAGTTAAATTTATATTTTCCGAAGTTTTTGTGATAGTTTGATTTACTTCTTACATGTTACTTGTATACAATACATTGTATTATATATATATTTTTAAGTGCAACTAGGTGCCTGAGCAAAAACAAAAAAAAATGTGATTTTAAAAATCTGTTAAAAAGATGGGAAACAAAGAAATTACGGAAGAAACAATATAACAGCAGAGGGAAATTATAAAAAATTAAAAATAAAAATAAAGCAAAGTAAGAAAATAAAAAATCATTTTGTGATCAAATGGTACCTGCTGTTACAATTTGTATTACGTGGGTCCTGTGCAGTCATACTTGGGTACATTATTCAATATTCCCTTTATTTGTGAAAATATTATGGATTTCTTCTTAATTTTCTTGAGTTTGAAATCTTAATAAGGTAAATGATTTTATTTTGGTATCTGTATACGCATATTTATTAGATTATTTTCTTTATAAAACGTTGAATTAGTATGCCTAGCCATGCAATATCAAAATTGCTTGACGCTGCAACCCTTGCCCGTCTCTAGGGAGAACGCGCCCCGCCCGCGCCATCGCAAGCGCCATTGACTTTAGTGATACCGTCGTAAATTACTTCTGATACCAATACCCTGATGTTATCGATATCGTGTCATATAACATGATATTGACATAAATTAAGTTACGTTACTTTGTTGTGTTAGTTTTCTCTGTATTCATTTATTACAACTGTTCAGTTTTTGTACATTTATAGAAGCCACATATGAAAATGTTTCATCAAACAAACAAACTCTTCAGCTTTATAATATACTTAGTATAGATAATATAAGTATAGATGTGGTCATAATTGCGACCACATATAAACGGAACGTTAAAACATAAGTTTTCATATGACCCGCAGAACTGCTTATTTAAAACATGTAACACGGAATGTGTTAATTTTAAAAATATAGAGCTCGATTTTCAGTACTTTGAAAATACACTACATAAATGGGTCTCAAATATTGTATATTGCTTTAGATTAAAAAAAAGATAATTCAACGCAATCAGTACAATAAGCTAAAGTTAAAAAATATAAAACATAATAGTAAGAGAAACATATGTAAGTCGTTACATATGTAATTTAGTCATCAAGTAATAACATTTGATAATTATTACAACGCAGAAGTTCGTTCATTAAAGAAATAATTGGAAGACTCCATAGGATAACGGGCAGCGGTTATTTGTAATACGTTATTAAAGTTTGCAAATGATATTTCGTATCTTCGAATAAAAACACTTGTGACATGTGGCAGGATTGACATGCGACAATCAAGAAGCACCTTCAGCCATTTTTGGAATACGTAATGATTTCAAGTTCTTATAGCAGTGGAAGGTTTTATTACGCGTCCAAAGTATTATGTTAATAGTATAAGTAACGTTACTTTACCGTTATGCAAAGCCACCTGTTAACTAGATTTTTTCCCTTATGGTGATTAATGACACACTATACACGGCTCGTGATTAATCACAGTTTCCTTAGATTTTTTGAAAAATAAGATTTACCTAGCTTCAGGCCGATCTAGGGGGGGCAGACGGGGCACGTGCCCCGGGCGGCACGGTCAGGGGGCGGCAAACCGACTAATGGACCACTCATCATTTACCTTACTTGCCCGCGGAATAAATAATAGTACAAGTGCATGGCCATAGAAATACGACTGATAGCCGGAGCGCGGAGTAAGGCATGTTACTGAACTATTAAATTTTTTTGCATAGTTCTAAATAGGCGCCCGCAGATCACGGTCAGCAGGCGGGTGCAGCTGCGATCTGAGGAATGACGCTGTATACGAAAACTCTCTCGTCGATCTCTATACAGGGCAGCAGTGTATTATTTCAAAGTTACGTAGTTATTTCTCTATGTTAATTGATGCCAACTTAGCTGCTTTAAAGCTATATCATTTTCATGATGGACAGCTACAATTGAAAAAAAAACAATTAAGCTCCTTTTACTTGCATCAAGCGACCACGTTTTTAAAGAAAATATACAAAATAAATTGGAAATAAAACGCCTTTTTCATCCAGTGTGACTTCGAAAAAGCTGAGGCGAGTAGTCTTATTTCATTATAGAACTTAATTGATTAATATCAATACCAATAATTGATAAATTGTAACTTTTTAATGACATTGCTTTTTTGCCGAGGTTAGGATGGTTATGAAACAGCTTAAGCGTTATTAGACCCCCGCTACGACGGATATACCGCAGAGCTTTTGAAAGTAGGGGGCACGCCAGTGCTTAAGACCCTTCAGAAGCTTTTTAATTCCGGAATCGGTGATGGTGCGACACCAAAGGTGAGGAGCAATGGCGTGGTGGTGTTCTTCTTCAAGAAAGGTGATTAAACCTTTTCCCTCTCTATTCAACCTATCGCAGTCCACTGTTGGACATTTGTCTCATTTTGCGCCAGATATTCCGGTCCTCCGTTTTTCTCATCCAGACTCCACCAGCGACTTTTCGCAAGTTGTCGGTCCATCGGGCCGGAGGGCGTCCTACGTTACGCTTGCCAAGACGCGGTCTCCGCTCCAGAACTCGTCTGCTCCAACGGCCATCGGTTCTGCGACATCATTACCCACTGCCACTTCAGTTCGCTAATCTGGCGAACTATGCCGGTAATTTTAGTTCTTTTGCGGATAACATCATTTCTGATTTTATGTATAAGAGTCTCCCAACATAGCACGCTCCATCGCTCGTTGAGTAACTTTGAATTTCTGAACCAATCCGCAGTCAGTGTCCATGTCTCATCTGCGTATGTTGGTATGGGTAGGACGTATTTCTCAAAGACTTTTGTCCTTAAGCGTTGCGGAATCGTCGACGTGAAGATCTGATGTAACTTGCCTGATGCCGCCCAGCCCAAATGAATCCTCCTACTAGCTTCCCTTCCGAAATTGTGCCGGTCAAGTTTTAGCCCAAGTAAACTTATTCTTGGACAATCTGGAGAAGGACGCCACCGACGCTTATCAGAAACGCTACCGGTCTATAATTCTTCAAGAGAGCTTTATCACCCTTCTTAAAGAACGCTTGTGGACCACGCTTCCAGTGTAGTTCCCAGGTAGATGACGGCATTAAAAGAGCTCACCTAATGTCCTAAGGATGGGTTGTCCACCGGTGTTTAGGAGTTCTGTCGTAATACCGTCATCCCACGGGGCCCTTTCATTTCTCAGTTGCTTCAGTGCTGCACTAATTTCGCTAACGTCAACATCCGGGATATCCTACGTACAATGGTGCCTTAGTAGGGCACGTAGATTCCAAGTGGTTTTTGGAAAACTTTGTTCTCCTTAATAAGGTCCTTAATTAACCTTGTATTGAAATAGTAGAATTCTCTGCGAACGAGTTTTCGTATCCGCTTGGAGAGAGCCTAATATTCCGGGTATGATAAGTTAAAGTCAAAATTCATTTATTTAAATTAGGCTTACAAAAAGCACTTATGAACGACAAAAATATAAAAATTACATTACAAAAAAACAAATTTATTTCTTTGAACTGTTCTTTAAGAGAGTCACGTGGTCTAAGGTTGTAGATAAAAGCTCTCTTTGTAGCACAAATATTGTATCAATGTCGGCAGCCGTACCCCACAACGGTAGACCATACGACATTACATTATAAAAATGACTAAAATAAACTAATCTTGCCGTTTTTACATCTGTTACGAGTTATCTTAGATATTAAAAGCTTATTGAAGAATTAACGACCCATTACGATATTGTGCACATCTTCAAGTTATTCTCCAGAGTCATTATGATCCGTCTCGCGCATATGTTTGACGATTTCCAGCCCTCCGAACAAGCCGGGTTCCTCAAAGGCTTCAGCACCATAGACTACATATTACATACGCTGTGGCAGGTTATACAGAAGAGCGGAGAGTATAACTGACCATTATGTTTGGCGTTTGTGGACTATGAGAAAGCCTTCGATTCGATCGAGACTTGGGCTGTGCTGTGTCATTCCCTCCAACGGTGCCTGACTTGACTACTGCTATATCGAATTGTTGAGATGTTTGTACGAGAGCGCTACTATGTCAGGCCGAGTACATGAAGAGCTTACCATTGGCTTATTATTGGCACCGAGGAGCAAGACAAGGAGATGTAATATCTCTGAAACTGATCACAGCTGCGTAAAAAGTTGCAGCTTTGTCCAAATGTCAATCAATTTGAGGACCTATTATATAAATTAGTGAAATAATATAGGATGATAAAGGTAAAAATAAATAAAAGAGGGCGGGGGCGGCATTTCTAAATTTTTGCCCCACCCAAAAAAAATTGAAGATCCGGCGCTGCCTAGCTTTAATAATAATATAAAAAAAAAACATTTATTTGCATAAAAACATGGTCAATACATTTTTCAGGTCTTATGAACTAATTGGCGAACATACATGTTTTATCGATCTATCGATGTGCAAATGTTTCGTCGTCATGCCATTAATTAATGTTATTCTTAATTAAACTATGTAAAAATTCATTAATATTAAATGCAGTACGAGTCTATGCATGTTTCTTGGGGTAGCGGCTAAAGCGTACCGTTGAGTACCGTGCAACTTAAAGTTTAATTATTCGACGACCTATAATAGTGTACTGGTCGAGACGTCGGCCACTACATCATGGGTTCTGGATTCGATCCACGGGCAGTCCAAACATTTGTGTTTCTATGTATAGTATATAGTGTATACAAAAACAAAGTATAATATGTTTATCCGTTATTTATAATGTATTTTATTAGGTGATTTTGTTTAAAATTTTTGTTACCTACAGAAGCGAACCTATTCAAGTTAAAGTGGTGTCCACAGTTTTTCTAAATGTGTTTCCATATAACGTGCTTAGAAAGATTGTGGGACCCCATTGTGAAACGTAATTGTTTAATGATAGTTTGCAGTTAAGCTTTCAATCGATACATTTTTCCACAGCCAACAAACCCACTAAAGCCGTACATTTTCGTGATTCGGGCCGGAAAAACGCGCGTGCGCCGCAGGAAATGCGTGTGGCTGAACAGAAATGATCCAGAGTTGTGTACCATGTACAAAATAAATCTAACAAATATGGATAACCCAGTAATTTTGTTAATAATTCTTTAGAATTTATTATATACATATTTTAATATTTATGGAATAGTTTTGCTTATCATAGTAATAATATTAACAAAATTGTCTAAATTAAACGTAATGTGTATTTTTTTCCAAGGTACGAGTAATAATATATATATTATACTTTTATTACACTGACGCAAAAAAATTGAAACAATCTACGGTACCTAGATTCTTTGTATTAAATAATACGATCTTAAAACTGTCTTCTTCCTATATAGAATTTATACTTTATTAATAACATTATATAGGTATATGCAATTGTGACCGTTAGATATTAATTCTAATCCCGCCCAAGGCATCTAATTCCAATAAATTGTATCATAAGCAACATTAATGCCTACAGTTTTAAGCTTGCCAAAGGTAGGTACATCGACGAGTATACAATGTCTCCTTTATGTAAATCAAGTGAGTGAAACACTTATGAATATTAGTGCACAAGTCGATACAGCGCCCGACAGCATTGCATGTTGCTTCCGCACTCGTTTATTAACGTCCCGGCAGCGCTCGGCGCCGCCCGCCACGCGCCGTGTAAACGCCCCCGAGATATATTACAATATAACACGATATGAACAACGTTACTTGCTTTTATGGCCTGCTGGCATGACGTCGTAACTTGTGATGGCAACCTAACAAAAAGCTATTTATTATGATTTCATTTAAAACAGTATGACCTAATAAGAATCGCTATTAAAAACTTGTAAAATGGTAATAGGTCACAAGGTTAATAAATTATGATCGTATAACATATGTATGCATGTGTATTTTAGCAAACTATGAAACTGATTTGAGTAAGAATTTCATTAATGCATAACACAAGTAACTTTAGGTTAGAACATAAGGAATACTTGTTAACTAATGTATTTGAAATTCTTTATGTACCTTAGATTATTGAAGGCACTCGAGGATTATGGATATGGAAAACTTTGTATCAAATTCATAAATGTTGTCTACATAATTATTCAATGTGAAACTTGGAGTTCGAAACCTTAAGAAGTAATTTTCTTTACCCATACTATCAAAGGGATCTCGAACAATAGCAAGAGGACGCGCAACTGGTTCTACGCACCCTCTGGTTCCGTATACCATAATAGCCGAAAAGTCGTGGGCGAATCATGACACCAAAAACTCTTCATTCAGCGAGTCAATATGTATAGTTATGTAGCTTTACTATCGATTTCTGTATTTCGAAGACTGTTTCATATAGTCTAGGGCTAGATTCGTCGGTAAATTCGCACTCAGACGAATATGGTGCAAGTAGCGATAGACGTCTATAAAAAAATGGCTAACAGGCAACATCGCGAACAGTTCGATAAACCGGCCTCAATTTCGTGCCATAAGTGTGGACTCAGTGTCGTGCTAGAATTGCTTGTTTAGTCACGAGCCGGCATTGCTCTCTCGAATAGGCGCTGATTCATATAAAATATAAATATTCTCGACATATTTGTATATATGTCTGAGATAAATGTCAATCAGAATATAATTCCTATATTACATACAGACTTTTATTCTTCAACATTAAAATCACCATCAAGTTCACAAATCTAACAAACATTCCAAATTAATGAACTGACTAATCAAGTTACGATTGGAACAGAGTCATTTATTTGTTGTTTACAATAAAACAATTTTGCATGAGTGCAGTGCTAAATACAAGTGTGCTGTTAATGCGGTCTAATGTCCTTACACGGATACACGATGAACTGTCGTCACGGGCGTCGCCGTTCTGACTGCAACTGATCCTTGCTGTGCGCGGCTATAATGGGCGCGGCCGCAATCGAATCAGCCGCTCCGCGACACTTGAAAAGCGCCACTTGACGCGCCCGCACTCAAATGTAAAAGCCGCGAAGACAGACGCTATTAGGTTTTTTAAAATTCATAGTCACACTTACGAATTTGCTGGTAAACTTTTTTCAAAGTTCCATATTTGTACGTGGTTATTTTTTATTAATAGGCAAGCTGTGATTTTCTATCACACAATTTTTTGAAAGATATGAAGCGTCGGTGGCTCATCGGTGTGCCTTCTGATCTGGAGGTGGCAGTTCATATCCCACACGTACAATCTCTTTTCGATTTGAAATGATACGTACGTTTGTCCTAACACTATTACGGTGAAGGAAAACATCATGAGGAAACCTGCGCTCGCCTACGAAGTGATTCAAAGCTGTGCGTTAAGTTGGCCAATTCGCACTGGGCCCGCATGGACGACTAAGGCCTATACATACGTGGGTGATTAAGATTAAGGAACAATACCGTATGTTGTGCAACTAAATATAAACCATCAAAAGTGAAGCTCTTTTTCTTATCAATAAAAACTAATGATGAATTGCTGTGTGAAAATAGGTAGAACAGGAGAAATAGGTGAAAAAGTACCTTCCATACGATCTTTAAAAGATCTCCTTCACTTCTTCAGACCCAATTCTAGATAGGGAGTAGCGATGATAGATACCCATCCGCATTTATTTGCCGCTTTTGCGTGACGTGTCAATGTGCGGCGCCTGTCATCTGTGTTAGGAAGTGTGAATTGTATTTTATCTGCTCCCGGTTCCATCCTCATATTTTATGATACTTTACATTATTTTTTATTTAAGATCATCATTCAATAAAAAATCTGTGGAAAATACAAAACGGAAAAGGGTTAAGGTGATATCTTTTAAAAATTTCGAACTTAAGCAATTACACACCGATTTCAGTGTTAGAGAGATGTCGTTAGTGATTGGAGAACAGAATTGTAAAGGTGAGTATACACAAGATAGATGTTTAGCACGTGTCCGCGACGTCCGTCCGCTGACTGACGGGGACGTCCAATATTGACCGTGAGCAGGATGTTTGCCGCCAGAATGCCCGAGGTCTTAAGGAAATTTGTTATCGAACATTCGAATTTTGAACACACAAAAAGTCATCTCATTTGACAACCTGGTACATAATGATTTGCATGAACTTTTTTTTACGTCTAGCGATGGGGTTGATCTTTGGGACAATCCGTTATCTAGAACTGCTGTGCTTAATATGTGAGTAAGCGTCTATTGCACAGACATTCTCTCAAAAAGAGTTTTGCAGGCGGCATTGGCACGGTAAAATATTGGTGTCACTTTGTCATTTCGACGCTCACTTACTATCATATGTAAAATGATGTAATTCAGTTGATAAAAATGTCATAACGTTTATAAAATAAAATTGAAATTTTGCTTATAGGAATATCACGAGTCAACGTTAAACTATATGATTGGGTCCCGATTGTCTGATACAGGAACATAAGGTGTGTTCCTTAATATTTGTGTAACTTAGTTCATAAAAAAGCGGAGTATCTTATCGACAATGCATAAATATTGCTTTTAGTGTCGATAGCGTCGGGGTGATTTTTTTGTCGTTTTGTTTATGTTGCGGGCGGGATGCTGCGGTTTTGGCGGTGCTTATCGCGCGCTATCGTGCGGATGGCGCGCTCTTGACCCCGCCTGGTGATAGCACTTAAATAGCTGGGCCACAAGATAACGCGCGTTCCTGTGCCGGGAACCATGACAGGAATGGAGAAAAAAATATGTGTCCTAACTTTTATAAGTCAGAGTCATACCAAATCACACAGTGGAATATTTTTTATAAAAAGACACTATGAAGGCAATTGTTAGTTCATATTCTTCAATTTCACCTATTTCGTCGTCCATAATTTCGTCTTTTATATCATATCATACTTTAAGCGACCGGCTCACCTTAAGGGCCTAGGACGCTATTACCACATTCAACAAAACTTTTATATTGAAGCAGGGAATCAGCGAAAAAAAAGTGAAAGAAAAATACTTTTGCTCCACATTTACATATGAAATTATTGGGATGAAAAAGATAACCGACTTCTTTCTCCTGGCCTAACCTATCCGTGGTTGGACACTGGTATTGCACGCGCATTCTGTATTGTCTGTCAGGGAATCTATCAAATCAAATCTGTGGAACCACCCATAGTTAGATTTTTCCTGTCGCTCGGCCACTACATCGTAGAGTTTTTGACGATCCTTTTATCTACATATAGGTATATAACGTAACGGCGGTTACCTAATTATATTTATCCCTTTTTCTATGTTCTGTATTTTGTCCAAAAGTCACAGGTTAGCGAAGTAAAAAAGGAAAGATTAAAATGCTCCATTAAAATAATGTTTCGCTCTTACATAATCAATGTATGATAATATATAATTTTATATCATACGACGTTTACGATACGATGCTCATAAAAATAAAAAATATATAATACGATACGATGCGCATAAAAATAAATATATATATAGCCTTAACTTATAAGCTTCATAGTAAATAATTTGGTAACTAACGAAACAAAATGGTGCCCATATTGCACTTTTGTACTGATTCAAAGATACTTAACATTTCTTTGGAATGTATGCTGATAACTGTGAAGTGTCACGTTTAAGTATCGGTTTATCGTAACAACCGTCTATTGGTTTTTTAATAGTTTACGATAAGATTTGTTGACATGTCGACACGTTAAAGGAAAATATTAGACCTAGTAATGATTTGTAACTTTAAGTTGAAGTGTAAGTAAAACTTACACAAGCCCATGATGAGAAACCCTCTTTTAAAATAATGCTGACATGTGAAGCTGGATAGACAAATGCAGTCGCATGTTTTATATTACACTGTAGGTAGTTACCATTATTACAAAATTATATTAGTATTAAATAGTAGTATCAAGTAGTATCTTCTAATCTCATAATACAGAAAAACCTACTTATGTAACTTTGTGTGTTGTTTAGAGTTTGTATGGATTTAAACAATTTGCTTTTTTAATAAAATATTAATATTTTGAACATTTTAATTAAATTTACATTAGTTTCATTAAGTATAATACAAAATAATTAAATAAAAAAGGCAAAACACTTAGCGACCCTGCCAGGATTCGAACCTGGAATCTTCTGATCCGTAGTCAGACGCGTTATCCGTTGCGCCACAGGGCCGAATAAGTGTAGTCCAATTTATAAATTACATTTTGTTTGATACATATTCGAATTTCGTGGATGTCAATAATTTTTGCCACGGTGTACTGTAAATTTCAGCAAATTCAAGGTGCTTTTATGACCTAGTTAAACTCTAATACCGAAACAATTTATAAATGTGTATAGCTTTTTAGAAATAATGCTAGAATAATAACATTGTACGCATTTTAATTGTAGTTACCACATGCAAAAGAGTTAATTGCTTTAGTTGCACCGCACGTGATCGTTTTACTAATTAATGCGTGTTTTAGCTATAGAGGCATTATAGAGGTCGTGTGCGGGCCGCGTGTCGTCGTTAGTGCGCACGGCGGGCGAGCGCGCGTGGCGCCACTGTCGCGCCTACGACGTATTGATCTTCGGGTTACTTTAATTAGGCCCACCTCAAATTATAGGTAGATATATATTGTCTGATCTTGCAATACATGTTCCTGCAACCTTTTAGGTAGTTGTTTTCCTTTTATTCCTATTACTGTATTTCTATAACTGTCTTCACATTAGATTGTAACAGAAGTTACAATTTAATTGTGCAAACGAAGATAATGTATTCCACAACACTGCAATTTTTATGCTAAAAAGTAATATGTCGCCAATGTATACCTTCACTATTCTTTGAGTTAATACTCCTATAGGATGGCGCCCGCTTATATAGACCAAAACTATTTGATTTAGAGATCTCCAGATTATAGGTACTTTTTGGGAAACTCTGGCTGACAGCGAGTTTTACAGATGTGTAGTGCGAATGAAAAATGTGGGATTTTCAAACTGACAACTTTCTATAAAATTATTAATATGTAGGAAATACCTAGGTTAATACCAATCTCCCTTTTACATAGATTATATATAGAGTGTAGAATGATCAAAATAAGGATAAAATATACCTGAGACTGACTTCTAGATGAACTTCTGAGAGCAGAGGACAGATGACAAAAAAGATAAGAAATAAAAATGTATCTACAATATATGAATTTAAGTATAGGACGTAGCGGACCAGCAGTTGAATTTGTTCCTACAATTACCAAAATTTATAATTTTGAAAATTTAAAATTATGAGATTCAATAAAGAGTTATACTGAATGAAACGACCCTACATATCCGAATTTCGTCTCTACACATCCGATTTTCCCTACAATCCGAATCAGTATTTTGAATATTTTAATAACCTTTTAATATTAGAAGGTTTTAATAACCTTTTAATCTGAATGGGCCCTAAAATTAGATGTGACACGGTTTTCATTTTAATGAAGTGATTTTTACGAGGGCTCATGTCATTTTGTCTCGTAATGAAGCCGGTGGCTATTTTTCATACTATAAAACATTTCACGTAGACCATTATATCTATAAATTAGTGCGACAAGGTGGCTATGGCCATCAACATGTCGTCGCCAGCGTTGCTATCACGGTAAATTTTTGACACTCAACTGTTTTTTCTCCCCACATTAAAATGTTCTTTACGATCCATAGTTCTTTTTACATTAAAGTTCAAAATTCGTAATGCGAAGACATTAAAACAAAAGGCCTTTTTATTAAAATAATTTGTAATTTAACGACTTTAACTACACATTTAATAATATTTTCATTAACCCTTTTCAAGGAATTGGTATAAAATTTGTATCTTTCTTATTCTTAAGCCTATTTTAATACCCCCAATTGATCTTGAAAAAAACCTAGTTGAATCTACTATGTCAACTGATTAAGTAAATGACTCTAAACTGAAAATTTCAATATCGATATCCGATATCAAAATCAAAAATAGAATTATTAAATTCGAACTAAAACATATTTATTTAATGATATACTCTTTGTTGATACTAGGTGTCATCACAATTCTTCGTTGGTTTGTACCGACGGTCGACGGCTGTCGGCACCAACACATATCGACGATGTGCCTGCCACATCCGCTTGTCACACTCAAGTTGTAAGATTATCAGAAAAACCTTGAATGGTTTTCAACTACTGGCTATGTGATGATTATTTCCCATCGTCGTTTCTAATTTATGACAGTGCAATCAACACATATCTGTTAAAGTATTATTCTTAGAATTTAAATTTATGCTTTTCTCCGAAGAGATGGAGGTATAGGTACATCTTTTGTTAGTGCCCTGTGTTTTAAAATGAATACTTTGTATTATTATTATTGTCCCGTTTTTGAGTAATAGGTACTACAGTGGCATAATCGTCTTATTCCTTATAATTCTTATGTGTCGATCTAATTCTGTCATCTCTCATAAAGAATGGATTTATCCTTTATTCTAGATTTTTAATAATTAAATTATCATTAGGTAGTTTGGTAGCAATATTTATCTGCCAAAAGAGTGATTTATTGCCCAAAAATACGGTCTTTTCAGAAATATATTTGTTTTATTGATTGTAATCACGCCCAAAAATTTCGTCAATTTTCATCGTATCTTATGGGAAAGCTACCACATTTAAGATATAATAAAGAAGAGAAATACGTTTTATGCTGATTATTTTACCTGCAAAGGTTTATGATGAACTTGCGATCTCCATAGCAATAGTATCTTCATCAGCATAAAATATGAATGAACTGGACTAGAATGTCTTTTGTGTTAGTGTTTGTAGAACGATGAGGTGCGAAGTGCGTGGGTCGTCCGTGAGAACGACAAACACCGGACTCTGTTTGGACATGTTAATGTTTCACCTGAATGACGGTTGCCTGACGTTTTTAAAATAGCCTTACAATATGCGTACTTAATCATTACTGTAATTAATAAATTAAGATAATCTTTGTACAAAGTGCTCAACACTTTGTACAAAGATTATCTTAAGCTAACCGATAGATTGATGATTTACTCGTATGATTCGTAGTTTTAAACAACATTTTGGCCATTTTTGATGTAGATACCTATAGTTTTTGGTAGACTTATATATATTATATGAAATAACAAAATTTTGCCATGAAAAGCATACTTTAGTTAGTGATAACTAAATTGACTAACACTGTGATGTAATAAATAAACCATTAGGTAATTACGGAACTTTGTAATAATAAGTAAAGCCAGTACAGATAGTACACGTGCAGACTAAGTCCGTTTTAAGTGGCGATGCAAGCAAAGGTGGGCCAATAGGTCGGCGCCGTCTTGTCGAGGGAATACTACACCGTCCCACGGTCGCTTGTCATGTGATCGCGCTGTGTCGTTAACAGAAAGCCAGTGAAACTCATACGCTAATTTTATGATAACCGTGGCGAGGATTCTGACTATTATTTGGTTGGATACCTCTTACTGATTTTGCCGGAGGAAGACAATGTAGGAGGTATACGGTACCACTAGGTTGAATTTTGAATCATTGGAATATTGCTATCCATTATTGTACTCATATTATGGAATGTTTTTATGGGAACAGATTTATCATATAAATTTACAAAATTAATGATGAATAATTTAATTATCGCATTGCATTGAGCAATTCGATAATTTAGATCGTACTACCTTATACATCGCGCCCGCGCCGTCCAAGCCACCGCGCCCGCGCCTCCCTATGCCAATCGCGCGCTGCGAACCTGCTCCACCCACAGGTTTCCCAATACAGGAGATGGGGCAAGCCGCGTTTAAAGTGCGACAAATGTAAGCTCAACGAGCATACACTGGCTGCCAGTTTACGCTCTGTGAGACGAGTTAAGACGCACGAATATTAGAAGAAATTACCTTTTTTTTCCAAAATGCCATCCTGTGCAATTGTAACATGCCATCATCGCAATGAATCAGTAAATTTACCATGAAATATAATAACTTTTCACAGGTAAGAACCGAAAAGAAATTGTGACACTGGGACTGCCTATAAACTTGGCGGCTTGTCCAGTCTAATTGTATAATCGGATGTCTGTAGCTCCACCCAATATTTAATTGAAAATTAAAAAATTTTGAGAGTCAACATTTTTTTTTTTTTTTTTGTATTATGTATTATTAAATAATTGCAAAGTGTTTAGCGTGATTTTTAAGGTTAAAAAAATTTGATTTTTGTAGCAATAGATTTGCTACATATTTGAGTGGTATTGTTATGTTACGAGTAGGTTCTTATTAAAAAAAATGCTAATGTTCTAGATTTTACCAGGTATATGTTTGTCTATTGTCGGAGCTTAAAGTTAAAACTGGCAATGAAATTACCAGAGATCCATAACATCAGAGGAAATCTCGATATTGAAACTTATCATCTGTGCAACTCGACTGTGGCCCTTTTTTCGAGATTAAGGTATTATAGATATAAAGAAGCGTAGCGCGCTAATTCTAAATCAATGTATCAACCAAGATTTTATTATGGGTATCAGGAACCGAGGTTGGCTTAATTAATTGTCAAGTTTAATAAAATATAATAAAAAAGTTCTTGGCTTTTAGTTAGCAAATTAGAAAAGAAATTTGAAGAAGTTTGAATTGAAACGAGATGGTAAAAAACATGACAAATCCGCTATGTCTGGTAAATATATTTTACCTATTTCTATCCGAACAAGGCATAAAACAGTCTTCCAATATTTAAGCAATTTTATGTATGTTTTAGTGTTATTGCATATCTATGAGTTATAAGTAATTTTATTGCCAAACAGATACTTTTCTCTTTTTTATCAGAAGATAGTGTTTCGAATGAAAGGAAGCGTTTTAATAATATATTTAAATTATGAATATAATTTACTATCTTCTATTTTTTCATTCATTAATTAAAAGATACTACGTAATACCGGATACTACATTCACTGTCACACTAATAACTGATAACGTTACCCCTAGACAAATAAAAACTACTATAGATAAGCAATAGTTTGGTTTATCGTCAAAGACAATCACACAAAACAAAAAACTGCCGCCAACCATAAGTTGGTATATAAAAAATACTTTTAAAGAATGTTTAGACTGCGAATCGGGTTCTGGTGTTTTATCAAAGGCACTCAGCTCCAAGGAAACTTGTCACATGTTTGAACCATGACCAGTTGTGCAAATTAAGAGGCTAAAGTCAGTATGTCCGATTGTCTCATCATCCCTAATGCATGCATATGTCGTTGCATCAGTCGCACCGCCCTTGCTTGTACTACGAATATTAATACCAGTGTAAAAAGAACTCCCCTGATCCCCGACTCACAGTAAAAAAGACGTGTGGCAGTATAGAATTTTGGAAGTCCAGAGACCTTTATCGAGTGGTTGTTTATGGATAGCACGGCATATTACGCCATATGGAGTATTAGCAGAGCTCTTGGGACGTGCTGGGCACGATTGGTTCGAAATGCGACCAACTGGCTACATTGGAGGACAAACATTGTTTTGTAAATTTCAGTTGCAACGCACTTGTTGTTTCTGGTTCGATGTAATTCTAAGTAAAATAAGCTGCTTAGGACACTTTATTATTTTGTTTTTAATGGTGCAGATTTATTATTTAAAGCTTTATATGCAAACATATTTGTGGAGTATGGAGATATAAAGCATTAGATTATGTACAAAAATTACCTAAAAGAAGAAAATAAATTAGGAAAGCTTTATCCAACCGCTGACGTACCCGTGGATGAAATAAAAACAGATTCACGCAAGTTAATTCTGTTGTTTCTGGTGTCGAGCGCAGTGCGGCATTGTAGGAGGATAATAGCTGTCTCTCAGTTGTTGGTCTCTTTCAATGCCGCTCTGACATAGTTAGGCGTATCACTTACCGCCAGGTGACCGTCCTGACTGTCCTGTACACTTAAAAAAAAGTACTTTGTCTATCTTGTCACGGTAATAACAACTTAGTGAATACTTTCACAAAGCAGTATACTGTGCGAACGCCTATATTATAACTTTATATGAGGTTATACTTTACCTTTTTTATATAAAATGGCGTAATTTAAATATAATTAAAATCGATTTATTTTGCAAATGCGTCTCATCAAAGTCAAATAAATAACTAATCCATCACTGCGTTTTATGAAAACGTCCATAAATTCATAGCGTTGCAAGTTGTAAGTCAATCAAAAGCGCACTTGTCGGAGGACGTCGAACCCTCCGGTGCCAAATATATTCATTTCGCCCGCAATATTTGTACATTAGAGGTCTCGCCTCGATACGCTCCCTACTCCCCGTTTTGACTCCCAGCTACACAATGATTGTAGTGGGGACGTGACCGCTACTAACGTTATTCGTTAAATATTTTTTATCAGTATTTTAAGTTTCTTTTTAACCCTTTGTCCGCTAATGATGCCTTAAGGTGCCAGAAGAAATAGATTTTTAATTGGGCCAGTAGTTTCCTGAATTTAGCACGTTCAAAGAAACAAACTCTTAAGATTTGTAATATTAGTATATATAAAATAAGACATTCAATAAAGTTTCTTTATTTGATGGAAAGAAAGAAAAGTACCTACATTGAATTTCGCTGAAAATTAGAATACTTTCATTCGATGTTCAACTAACCGCAGTTAAAGT